>JAADWT010001017.1:0-11952 GCA_023336285.1 Pythium grandisporangium
AACCCCCCCCCCCCTTCCAAGGATATAATAATAATACTCGTGGATCTTACCAGCCCAGCCATGGCATCAAGATGAGCGGCCCCCGTTTCACTCGTCACTTTCGAATTTGCTAGCTACCTGGCACATTCCTCTTCATCCACCTCAGCACCATGGCCCAAGACAACAGCTCCGTCCGCATCGCCATCATCGGCGCCGGCGCCGTCAACTTTGGCGGCGGTGAAGGCCCGTGGGACCACGCCAGCCGCCTGGAGAAGCTCGGCGTGCAGCTCGTGGCCGTGGTGGACCCCATGACCGACAAGGCCAAGGAAGTGGTGGCCAAGCGCGCGGCGGGCAAGGAGTACGGCCACCTGTGGGCCAACTGCAAGATCTACGCGTCCACGGAGGAGATGCTTGCGGTCGAGTCCCCGACCGCCGCGTTCATTGGGGTGCCGCCGTCGTACCACGGTTGCTACAAGTTCCCGATCGAGCTGCAGTGCCTCAAGGCCGGCGTCCACGTGTTCGTGGAGAAGCCGCTGTCCAACGCGCCCGTGGACGAGGCCCTCAAGTACTCGGCCGAGCTCGAGGCTCTGAGCAAGGAGAAGAACCTCATCGTCTCCGTGGGGTACATGTTCCGTTACGCCAAGTTTGTGGACAAGATCAAGGAGCTGCTGAGCGGCCGCCAGGTGGTGTGCTTCATGGCGCGCTACAACTGCGCCTACGCCAACATCCCGAGCCCGTTCTGGTGGAACTCGGCTCACTGCGGTGGCCCCATCGTGGAGCAGGCCACGCACTTCGTCGACCTCTCGCGCTACCTCGTGGGCGAGGCCCAGTCTGAGACCATCTACGCGCGTAGCGTCAAGGCCAACCTCACCCCCGGTACCGTGGGCTACCTGGCCAAGGTGCCCGTGGACGAGCAGTCGGTGCCCGCCGAGAACCGTGTCCCGCGTGCCCACGTTGCCAACTGGTACTATGAGAGCGGCGCGCTTGGCTCGCTCGTGCACGGCGCCATGCTGCAGGGCATGAACTACGATTCCTCGCTTGAGCTCATGGCCGATGGCATTCGTATTGCCGTGGTGGAGCCGTACTCGGACTGCCCGTCGCTCAAGGTGCTCGTGGATGGCGATGACCAGGAGAAGACGTACGAGTTCCCTGGTGACGACATGTACCTCACAGAGGACCGCGAGTTCCTGAACGCTGTCAAGGGCAACGGCTCGGTCAAGTGCCTGTACTCGGACGCCATCAACACGTACGCCATGACGTGCAAGATCCGTGACGAGGCGCTCAACAACTAAACAGCTAGCGTCCTCTCTCCCCATCCTCTTAGTAGTTGTCGTTGCAGCAGGCTGCAGGTAAATGCAGTCCAACAGAATGCAATGTTTTGTCGTTGAATGAAACAATTCCAATTAGTTGTTTCTTTTGGTTTGTGCGCGCCTTTGCTCTCGTTCTTTCGCGCGTTCGGATATGGATAGAGGGGGGGGGAGGTGACGGTGGTGTCGGCGTCGGCGAATTTACTGAAGCTCGGGCAAAACTCTGGTGTTTGACAGCCTGCCACGTATTTGGGGGTTCCCTGGGTTGTGTGTAGTAGTACGCGTGTAATTAGTGCTCGTGCATGGATCGCGCGGGTCTTCTTTCGTGTTTTGTTTCATCCGCGTTTGGCTGCATACAACGTTGTGAATCATGGGGCGTTTGTTGTCTATGATTCACGGTAGGCCCACGTACTTGTCGATTTTGGATCCGAGTAGCGTCGTCTTCTCGCCATCATCCCCACTCCGTGGGTAGATGAATATAAACACGAGCTGAACCAAACAAAGGCCGCAATTGATCACGTTCGGGATCAAGACAAAGTTGTCACCCTCAATCACCCCGTATGTCGTCCAGAGAGCGCCACTAAGCACACCAGATAACGCCATCCCAAACGATAGGATATCGGAGCACCGCTTCTCCATCACATGTTGGAGGTCTGCTAGTGGTGTCGCGAACAGAATAATCGCTGTGATGTTGGCGATGTAGCCCATGTGTCGAGCCACATCACGACGATCCTCTCGACTCTCGATCGTGTACACGGCGACCCCCGCAGCGACAACGATATCCAAAGCGATATAGACGATGAAGAGCTTCCGCTGTGCCTTTTCATACGTGAGATATACGGCCCAATAGATGATGGCCAGCACCAGTCCCAGCGCGTTTACAGTGCTGAGGGGGAAGACGGCGCCGGACAGCCAGCCATACAAAATCCATCCAGCGCACTGACCAAACATGGCCAAAAGCGGGTAAAAGTCGGCCGTATCCGTGCTCTTCTCGCGGATCACATTCACGACGTACTTGGGTGCCATGCTGAAGAAAATGCTGGCGTTTGCGATGGTCGCCAACACATTGATCGTCGTTGAAACAGCTTCCGCAACCATGGCTGAGCTTGGTGTAGAGACGAGATTGATGATTCAGTTGCTGTGAATTGGTTTGTGAGTTCACAAGTGACAGCTCCTACGGCGCCGGTGGCTATGCCTGTGACTGCGACTGGTGGCTTTTCATTTGCCATCAACAGGCATCAAGATCAAGAGCACTGACCGTTCATGATGCCATTTCCCTGGATGTCGCAAACCTCAGCCCACTCATCGTTCTGTGTTATTTCCACCTTTATTGCAAATATTCCAATAGTTCCCATGGTCAAATTTCGATAATCAATACAGTGGACAAGTTGAGCTTATGATAAATTTAGTCACCTTTGGTGACGACGCAAAAAAACAAATAAAAAACAGAACCTATGTGGTGCTGCTGTCAGTGTCGGGGTCAATGGACGGCGTCACGTAATGAAACTTGAGAGCTTCGGTATCCATTCCGGTTGCTGCATCTCCCTCAAGTGGTGTTTCTCCTTCCTGTCTACGCGATTCGCCGATAAACTGCTGTCCGTCAAGCGAGAACAACACAATCACCATATCTTCCTCGGGAATCGGGAGCACTGGAACACAGAACGAGGCCGTGTGCTGGGATTCGTCGATTGAAACGGGTACTACCTGCAGCCAAACAAAATCACAGAAGAGATAAAGCTCAGTAACCACGAGCTCAGCAACACTATCCGCACATCCTCAAGGCACACACAAACCGTCGATAAACCATGAGTCAGAGTCATCAATCGGACGCATGCGCCTGCACTCGCTGCCGCGACGAGCACATCGCATTGGAGCGTGATTACCACACCCGGCTCCGCCTCGGTTGGAGTTAGCGCTTTCAATTTTGGCTCGGTGCAGTACGTAAAGCGTAGAGAGGGTGATTCGCTGTGGAAATGTGCGCCACCGTCGAGAGAGACGAGGATCTCCACCTCTTCAGTCGTTCCGACCGAGGTCTCCGTCACCTCTGGAGTTGGAATCGGTACAGTAGAATCTTGCAGTGGAGGAGAATCTCCTTGCTCATTTGATTGCTGCTGTTCTTGATTTGTGTTGTTGTCATCTTGATAAGTCGTAGTGTGTAACATAGTAAACGACGATGGGATCGGTGGTGTCTCGAATACAAGTCGCCGTTCGCATGCGACAGCAGAGTTCACCAATATCGACTCGGACGGGAAGGCGCACATTGCTTTTACTCGCGCCTCACGCTGATCCCTCCATCGCAACTTCACTACCGCATCGTGCGAGTCGAAGTGGAAATAGTCGCTGGCAATTGAGATTTGGGTCTGCCCTGTCATAGGTCCGGCGCTTGGGAATATACTCAGCAAGCGACCAAGTGCCATGAGACAGTAAACGGAAGAACTGCACGAACTAGCGGTTGGCAGTTGCCCGCTTTCATTGTTCAATGAGACCTGGAGTGTTGTTTCGAACCCCCAGCGTGGCACAAACTTCCACCAATCCGTGGTGATAGCGACTCGTTGTTGACTTTTACTGTCAATCTTGGTGAGGATCCACTGGTGCAAAGGGGGCACGAGACACGACAGGGTGTCAGCTTGTGCATGCTGAATCGGGAGATTTATGTGGACACGCGCGTCCGCACCGGGCTCACTCACAGCCAGAGCCTGAGTGACCTCCAATCGAACTGAGAGCTGATCTAATTTTCGGCCTCGAGGTAGATGGTGAACGTCAACTTCTACTAACTGAGGAAGACCCTGTGCGAGGAAAGAGTTGGGTTGCACGCGCTGTACAGTGGCATCATGGAACGTAACGATGTGCTGTTGCGGGTCGTGAGTCGGTAGTGTTGCCTGTAGGAGCCGCTTGGGTTGAGCTTCATAAGTGCCATTGCCGTTGCCACTTGCTTTCAGTGATGTTGTATCCTTGGACACACCCGTGGAGGCGACAACCACCGGAATAAACTGACTGCCGCCATTATACGACACCTCCATGGTACAGTTCAGGACATGCTCAACGGACGGGAATGCCGGTGTTTGAAATCGGAGCGCTGTGGTGACAACACTGCCACGCTTGCACTCAGTCTGGTGAGCAGTTCCAGCGATTGTCAGTTCGGTCTCGACGCATACCTTCTTTACACCGGCATCCTTCTCATTTTGCGCAGTACCCATGTCGTTATTGCACCCATCTGACAGCTCTCGCTCGAGGTCAAGTGTTGAGTCCTGCGTTGGTGGTGTCCATTGTATAGCTGCTGTGCGAAATCTCAGCAACGGTTCCCGACAACTGCGCGGTATCCGACCATCCACAGTGACTTCAATTTCTTCTCCGCCAGCCAACCTTGCTTCATCACGTGACACGGCTGTGAACGCTGGGGGTTTAAATACCTCAAAGATGTGGCCGTCTGTAGTGAAGTTTCGACCGTTGATCGCCACCTCTACTGCAAAGTCACCAGGCAGCGTGAAAGCGGGAACGACACACACGACCTCACCCGTGTGAGCATCAAATTCGCCAAGGCTACCACGGGGCAAGCGGCCTTCATCGCGCGGTATAAAGCGCACCGTGAGATCTTCGTTCTGCCAAAACCCACTCCCTTGAATCCGCAACTGGTACCCGCCCTTCAGTTCCCCAGCAGTTGGCGAAATCGCTGTCACACTGGTTGGTGCAAACGCATAGAGTTGTCGGTGAGCGCACACAACGCTAGAGATTGTGACTCCCTGGAGCGCCTCCACCAGACGTGGTGATGGCTCATGAGTGGTGACACCATGTCCCAGTTGACCATGTGTACCATTCCCCCATGTGTGAAGCTTCCCGTTGAACGAAAGCGCCGCGGAGTAATAACCACCGGCAAAAATCCTCGCCCACGGACCACTAGCTGATGGAATCGGGTGTGGCTTACTAGTGCTTTTCAAATTGCGATCCTTGTCGTCGATCGCTCCAAGTCCCAATTGGCCGTAAACGTTTAACCCCCACGCAAATAACTCCCCCGAGGCTGTGAGCGCGAGGGCATGGGTCAGCCCGGCCACAACCTCCTTGAACGGGGCTCCGTCTGTTCCGTGCGTTGCAAGCAGGCGCAGGGAAGCGTCTGCTTTCTCCTCTGGGTGGTGGGTCACTCCCGTAAATCGCTCCCCGCAACCGTACATGCTGCCATCAGCCAGCAAGGCGACGGTGAACACGTCCCCGCAGCACACGTCGACCACAGGCGGCTTGCCGAGGAATGCGGTGACGTACTTCGGCCATGCGCACATACTTATATGCAAGCGATTGTGCGGAGCACCAGCTCGGTCAGTGTTTGTGGGGGTTCCAGGAAGTGAGAGCTGGCCATGCCCTAGTTGGCCCTCAACATTGCGCCCCCACGCGTACAGATCTCCTGTCTGGGTCACCGCGACGGAATGCTGGCCGCCACAGGCCACTTTAGCGAATGCAACACCCTTTGGTACGTGAACACGGCGAGGCTGGCATGGATTGGTGGTCGTTATCTGCATTTCGTCTCGTGCCCTGAATGCCACGCGATCTTTCTTGTCACGGTTGCTGTGGACCGCGACGGGAAGCCAGCCACTGCCGACCTGGCCGAGTTGCCCGTGTGTAAAGCAAGTGCCGCGCGTCCCCCATGAAAAGATTTCCCCATCAAGGGAAAGCGCCACGCGGTGGTTGTCGCCGAACGCTACCTGTTGTATCTTGGTATTGGCGAACCCTACAATCACCGTCTCGTTCTCAAGCACTTGGCTGCGCGTGCGGCAATCCTTCCATGCAAGCGCCCACCCATCGACTATGGCAACGAACTGGTCGTAACTCCCATAGATTGTTCGCACCCGCTTGCTTTCCAGGGTGTCCTGCGGGTACACCTGGCCACTAGTTTGGTCCCCACACGCGTACAGAATTCCGTGCGATCCGTCCCCGACATGCATTGCCAGCAGCTTGGTTCGTCGGCTGGGTTGGATTTGGCTCAATAATGCAAGATCGTGCCCTTTGGCAGTGCTTTCCGAGTACCGACGGCACAACACCAACCTAAAACATATACTCCCGGAGTATAAAACAACTGAAGCAGGCGTCTGATAACTTGGTACCTGTGGGGTTTGAACCCACGCAGACAAACGTCTAGCGGATCTTAAGTCCGCCCCCTTAGACCACTCGGGCAAGATACCGTATGCATTATGAGCATATCTAAAGTTAATATCAACGGTTCACTGTGCTACCACTAGCCACCTAATCATTTACTGAGTAAGTGGGCTAATTCATGTCACCTACGGATCTCCGTAAATGTACTGGATATCTGAATTATTCGTGGTTACCAGGCTCTCATCACAATATTCGTAGCCATCCGTAAAAAACTGACAGTTTAGGAAAAAACCTGGTCTCACACAACAGTTCACACCTCACAACAGTACCAGCACAAAAAGTACGAACCTCTCTAAAACAGTTCGTCGCGACAATTAGTTCTGCCAGAGTTTCTACGAGCATGTAATATGTTAGCACCCATCCGATTTCATAGAGACGCGCATCTAACAATCGAGCCGCTCGAGAACGATGCTCGGTTGGCTGACCATGGGTAAATCGTGAAATGATAGGGCTGAAGATTAATGAGCAACACGGTGAAAGTAGTGCCTTGAGTCTCTCTAGAAGGCAACATGGACTGCTCCTGGATCACTGGTGGACATTTCACGAAACAACAATCTTTTTTGGATACTATCGTCTCTACATATTCTCACGATGAGTTTTGCAGATAAATCCTAGTCTTTTGTAAGAAAAGCGAGATTATTCACCGTAGACTTCGACACATACTGGAAGGCTATCTTTTTGAAGTGGATGGGCGATTTTGGCTTATAAAAGGGTTTTCTTAACTAAAACCTCAGGATAACAATGCGTTTAATTGATTTCCAGTCTTCGTGATGTTATATCAAAATCGAATATCCTTTATCGCAGTACTTTAGTAAATGATTAGGTGGCCTACTGTATAGGCGGCTTTAAACCTGCCTAATTTCATGCTCATATTTTCGCCTCTGCTCACCTCGAAAGTAAGCTTAACGTACCGCACCGGATTATGGCCAACATCAGATTTTGGACGGACTTTGAACGAATAGCCAATCACAGAGTCGGAATAGATTTTTGGACCATTGATTGGCGGGATGTATTGTGAATTCCGCCGGATGCTGAAGTGGAGTGGTTGACCACAGTGAGCGAACAGCCCAACCAGTCACTCAAAAACAATGATTCGCTATAAATAGGAAATATGCTTCTGTTTCCAACCAATTATATAGTATGCAGGCTGCGGTAAATTGCTAGTGCTGCTGTTTGGTCGCGACTGCCATGCCAAACTCGTAGATCATTAGTATGATCGTCTTGTCACGTGACTTAACTAACCACTGGTTCATTGCAGCCTCAGTTCTGGTCGCGTCAATGATGTGGCTCTTGGTCTTGAGCTGCATGACCCTGTGCCAGTCAATTGCAACCGGCGTCTCGGCTGACCAAGCATTCTCCGTGCGCACGGCCCGGGCCTTCACACGCCCCCCACACTTCCCCCATAAATCCTCTAAGATCTCACCGAATGTATTGTGGGATTCAGTTACTGACTTTTAGATCTTATAAGCGACGCGATCTTAAAGGCGACGCATCTCTATTTAAGGTCTTTTCGTGGCCCTTCGTTTCAAAACTAAATTACAAAATTGCATATCATTGCATTCTGCCCTGCGCGCGCAATTCCAGAACAGCTGAAATATGATCGGTCGAGGAGGCAGAACATGCGTGAAAGGAACGCACGCTAGCGCCAAGAAACACGTGCGGCGCACGTATTCTTAGGAGTTCAAGCGTACTGTCATCGATCACTATACGTCTGGCAACGACGTGGGGGCAACAATTTTAAGATACTTTCCGTACGTGGAGTAGTCGCGCAAGGAACGTGAGGCAGCACGGAAGTTGATCCCAAGTGGACAAATGCGGAGGAGATCATAACACATGCTGCGTCGAACCTGCGTACGAAAAGGCAACGCCGGTTCCGTCACTCTGGTGTTGGCACAGTACTTGATGCAGCTACGGAACTACAGCTAATTCGGTGGATCAATGAGCTGCGTTCCGACGGGATACCAATTTCGTCCAGCATGCTGGAGCTGGAGGCGCCAGATCAAGCCGAACAAGCCGGCATCGCGAAAGGAGCATTTGCAGCTTCTCCTACCTGGCAAAATTCATTCCTAAAACATCACGCGTTATCATTCCGTGCAAGGACTCGGTCAAGCCAATCTTCCCCACGCGACGATGCCGTGGTGGCCGAGCAATTCGCTTCCAAAATACGCAATCTGATAGCTACTATGAAAATTTCCCGTGTGTTTAATGCTGATCAGACGGGTGTATTTTTTAAGATGCTTCCCAAAAGAACGGTGGGGTCACGCGGGTCAAGGACGGTGTGGGTGCGATGTTCGAAGAAAGAAAAGGAGCGAGCTACAGCGATGGTTCTTGCAGACAGGAAAGGGACGAAATACCCCCCGTTCATGATTTTCCGTGCTCCGCCAGCAACACGCCCAAATATCCAACAAGAGAATGTGGAGAAACGCCAAGGATTCGGGAAACGCTTATGGAAGGAAGTTCGTGAACTGCAAGAGGAGAACCAATCCAAATTTATGGTAATCGAGATGCCTGGTGGACATCAAGCCTGACTGTGAAGTCGCTTGAATTCCATTTTGGCGAGCGTACGTCATCTAGCGAACCTGTGCTTCTTATTATAGACGCCTTTTCAGGACATTGGACGACGGAAGTGAGTGATTGTGCGGCATTACTCAATATTGTTCTCAGGCAAGTTCCAAGCCGACAGACGTGGCAGTGCCAACCGGCAGACGTCGCCTGGATGAAGCCGCTAAAAGATCGGCTTCGCAGACACTGGGTCGTCAATTTACGGCATCAGGTCTCACTACGTGGAGACCAACAGGACCGATTCGTGTTGAAGGCGCCAGGGCGCAAAGATATCGTGTCATGGGTCAAGAGCAGTTGGCTTGATTTGAAAACTTCGACTATCGTTGCTGGATTTACGAAGTGTCGGCTCGTAGTAGGAAATGTTGTCGAAGACGAACCGGTAAATCAGACAGAGCTGTGTAGAGGTGTTGTAGCTGAGTTAGAGGCGCTTGGTCATTGTGACGCTACTGTAGGTGAAGTGGGCGATAGTATGGACGTTGTCGACGCTCTGGGGGATGAGGCGTAGACAATAGCTACTAGTTATGACTTGTGGATACAGTACATCCTTTGTATTTAGACCCTGGAGAGAGAGAAACCACAGTCCTATTTACGTTACGTTACGAACTAGAAAATAGCAGCCTGGTGTTTTGCTAACCGCTGGAGCCAAAGGGGAACTATGGGGTCGGGCGGGATCGCGATATCCTCTCGAAAGGTGGCAGTGACGGGGCGTCTAGTGTCATTCGCTGTCGCTGCGCTTCGTGCGCTATCGCAGTGAAAGCTGTGAGACCTGTGGTCGGCGCGGGTTGGAAACGGACGGCATGGAAGGCGGTCAGGCGCCGTTGCGTGACGTTGGGGAGGCTGTAGAGGTCTTGAGGCAACGGCGCTTCCAGTTGGAGCGTGATCCGGAGGTGACGAGGGAAGGTGGTGCGAGCCGCTGCTGCCAGTGCGTTTGTGAGACTTGCGTGGAGGATGTTCGTGAGTGTGCTCGTCTTGTTAGCGTACGTTCCCCCGCATGCCATGGCCGTCGTTGAGAAGGGTGTTGTTCACTCCTGCGGTGCGCGGCTATTGTTTCTCCCGCCTTATTGCCCCCAACTTAATCCCATCGAACCCTGCTTCGGCCTACTCAAACGTTGGATCCAGCGACATGCCAACCTCATCTTCCCTTTGTACCCAGAGCTCGTTCTGGATATCGCTACGAAGTCGTGCACACGAAATGGAACCAATAGCTGCTTTGGCAACTTCCAGCACAGTGGCTGTTCTACCACATCACTACGACATGAAGTGTTCGATGATTTAATGCAAACTAGCCGATAGAGATGCGCATGGGAGATATGTAAATGAAAAATATACGAGCAATTTCTACCTGAAAAGATCATGATGGCTTCCTAAAGGTTGACTGTACTGTCGTCATCGTCGTCGATGTGATCTACGTCCGGCATGCTCGGATTGGTTGGGATGTTCGATGTAAGCGAATGGAAAATACCCGATGAGAATATGTCGTGGTCGGGCAGACCACACGCACGACGGAGAGATACTACATCCACCGGTACCGGGACCCACTTGCCGGACAATTCGATATCTAGAGTTGCGGTTCGACGTCGCATGTGTTGCGCTCGGGCAGCATCAGCAGAAGCCAGGGCATCTTGTTGTCGGTCTAGCTCCATAGCCTGTGCTGTTGTGTTCTCGTCTGGTATGGTGACTCCGACCCATCGGGACGCCTGGCGTGTACAATGTCTAAGTAATGCGCTGTAATTGGCCCGAATGAGACGGAATTGGCTCCCTCATATGCAGTACGCTGAATTCGAGCTTACTTCTTGCGCGCTGTGGTTGCATGAAAAAACTGAGCTGGTGGTGGTGCGGATAGTTTCACATAAATGAAGACTTCAAATTTGAACCCACTTCCACTTGCACGTTCATGAGGTGTTAAAAGCTTCCACCTATGTAACAGCGTGCCCAAAAAATTATCCGCTGTGAGTTTCACGTATTTGTCCTGGGTGTCGTGTCGTGCTTGCTTCATGTACACATCCTTGTCATCAGGCCAAACGCATCGTTTTTTTGCCGATTCGTCACCCGCTTGCACTGCTGCTGATTTTACATAGCACTTCTCGCGGAAGACGGAGTATCCATCTTCCGTGTCGAACATGACATCGCTTTTCCATCCACCTCGTGACTTGCCAAACGGCTCACCTCCGCGCGTAACGAGCAAGGCTTCCAGAATCCGCGGCAGAATAGCGGAGAGCCCACCATGACCGGTTTCTTCCATCACGTCCTGTTTCCGAGTGTGTCGATATGACCCACGCGAAGAATTTAAAAATAATCGGGCAAATGGAGGCTTGAGTCCAGGAAATAAATGAGTTTGATCGTACGGAGAGACCACGTGTATAACGATTTCGTGGTAATAGGCACAATAGGGAGCCGCCATGTGAGAGAGGCGTTTCGTACATAAGTGCTTTGCCGTGATTGTTGCTGCGGCACGATGGCAGTGTGGTAAGAGTCGTGGTGGCGGTCGCACGAGCCTAGTGGGGGTCACCCAAGCCGACGATGGCAGTGTGGCTGCGGTCCAGGTGGTGTGGCTCTGGCCGGCTCGGCGCGCTCCGTGACAGTATGGCAGTAGTCCTGGTGGTGGTTGCGCACGATGACACCGTCGCGGTAGGCCTGGTGGTGGTCGTGGTTGGGGTCTCGCAGCACCCGCGATGACAGAGTGGCGGTGATGCGGTGTTGGTCGTGTTGGCAGAGGCATGGTGGTTGAGGCAGGGTTGCCGGCAGCCCTATGTTCGGGGTCCACGATGGCAGTGTGGACGTAGTGCTAGTGGTGGCCACGCCGCGCCCGCAATGGCAGAGTGGCGGTAATCCCGGCGTTGGCGGTAGCGCGGCATCAGCTCTGGCAGTGGTGGTGGTGGCGATGGCCAGGACGGCAGACACTCGGCCAGAAACGGGCGTCGCTTGCGTGAGCACGACGAAGTTGTCGGTGTGCGCGGAACGA
>JAADWT010001018.1:0-11947 GCA_023336285.1 Pythium grandisporangium
GACATGCTGCAGCACTGCAACAGGTATTTGGTGACTGACACGTAGCAGGCAGACAAGCAGACGAGCGGTTAACGTGCTAAATTATGCGGGAATACAGACTTACTGAGCGAGCGTCGAGTGAAGGTAGGTAAGACTATGACAGGCTGTTATCAAACTCGAGGCGCTGGACAGTTTCAAGCAGCCAGGCAAACGCGTGCTGCTGAGCGACCCGATGCAGAAGGCGTAGCGTGGACTGTAGACGCGAGCGAACGGTGCGAGGAAGGATGTACGAGCCCGAGCAGGGGCAGTACGTGCGCATCTTGTGCTCAGCCGGGAGAGAACACTTGTCGCAGTACAAATCCTGAAGTTGGTAATGCACGGAGAGTGCATGCACCATCTCCACGAGACGTGCCTCGAGTGCCGCCGTGTCGTATCCAGCGAAGCAGCGCGGGCAGTGCCAAGATGATCGACTCAGTGCATCATTGTCAGCGCTGCCGCCGTCCTGATCACCTGCGCGGTTGCCATCACCCTCGGCGAGTTGGAAGAGTTGCGGATCGCGGCAAAGATCCACCGACCGACAGAGGTTGCATTGCGCGCAGATCACATCTGGCACGAGGAAAGACAACGATGGATTTGTAAACGTGGCATTTTCGGCAAACTCACTGACATGCAAGAGCTTGAGCATCGTACGCTTCATTTTCTGCACGACGGCATGCACAGTCGGCTCTAACTGAAACACTGCGCAAATGAACTTGACCAACTCCAGGGCAGGGTTCTCCAGCGTGAGGTGGGAGCCAGCATGCACAGGGAAACTGTCGGCATGCAGGTTATACGTCAAGATCTCCGGCACAATCCGCAAGAGCTTGTCGGAGAAATAGTTTGAGATCAACCGCTGTGAATACTTGGCAATTGGTGTCAGCGTGGACTCTTGGTCTTCCTCCGCCAATAACGCGTCATCTTCAGCGTCCTGGTCCTTCTCGTCCGCACCTCCGTCAACGCCCAAATCTTCAATTCCTTTCTGCAACTGATGCAGCTTGTTGACATGCTTCACTTTCTCCCGACGTTGAAACTCAGCACGACGACGGATAAACTGCCCCACAAGTAGTAAAAAGTAATCGTCGATGCCACGCGGGAGGTAATTGGCAATATTCCAATGTGATACAATTTCCATAGCATCCCCCTCGCCACTATCTTGTCGATCTTCGTCGGTATCATCAGCTATATCTCGATCATCCTCATCGCTCATAGTTTTAAGTAATACACCTCCGTAGTTCTCTGCATCAAGGAAAAACAAGTGCGAAAAGCACTTCTTGGGCGTCAAACTCAATACTTGGAATAATTCCTTGCTCAGCACCGTCTGAACAATAAATGCCACATATGTCTGAGCCGCCTCGACATCATCTTTCTTTGTGCAGATCACAATTTTGCTGAAGTCGGCAAACACGATTTGTGCGCCAAGGCGTCTCAGTTCCGCCAACAACTGAAGGAACACCTTTTCCATGAGTTGCTGGACCCGTGCGTGTAGTGCCGGATCATAACTTAGTGAGTGCGGAGAACAGAGCCAACGATAAAATTGTTGCAGTAAATGATCTGCAAATTTGTTGCGACTCACTAGAAAATCCTTGAAAAGGTTGGTCACCATTGTACGCAGCAATCGGAATGCTTCCTCACATCGATCAGTACCGTCCTGTCGGGTAACAGCAGCAACATCGCTCTGTCCGTCTTCCGTGGCGTTGGAAACTGCGGCATCATCAAAATCAAGAGACACTTGGTGTGCCGATACACCTTCGATAGAATCGATTTGCGCAGCGACAAGCAACGCATTGACAGCTAGCCCATCAAGCTCTAATTCGACGCACACACCCATATACGACCCCTTAGTGCACACTACAGTCGATACTGAGGCTAACGATGCATCTTGTTTCTGACGATTCGATCCATCACCGTTGCTTGCCAAAAGTGCCGACGCCCCGCCCATTGCTTGCTGTTGTTGAGCAAGTTCATCTTCGCGTCCTCCAAGATCAGGCAACGATGTAGTTGACTGCCACCAGAGGTGTTTGTGCTTACTGAGCATACGACTGTAAAGCGTGTCAAGGATTGCCAAAGCATGGTCGCCACCCGTAAAGTTACCAACTGGTACATGCGCGTATCTCGCACAAGCAAGGACGTCCTGGAAATAGGGACCCATCTCCATCCATCGGGTAATCATGCGCTCACTCAAAACCTGTCGCCACGTCAATGCCGGAAACGAAACATCCGTCTCATTCCAAGGAAGCATGGTAAGCGGGAAATTATGTAAACCGGCAATTTTCTCACGCAGCCGCTTGCTTGATGTGATACTGCTCTGCGCAATCACGATGGTCGGCGTCTGCTGATGGACATTCTTGTCGAACGCAATTCTAGACAGTGCAGTGCTCGCTGATTGGAATGCGTCCATCACTGTCCTTACCACTCGAATTTCTGAAAAAGTGCATCGCCCCATCGACACTGGCGCTTCAGCTTCGGTGGCATCGGTATGGAGCTGATCAAACATACTCAGTAATTCGGATCGGCGTGGTGGCCGCGCACTTGATGACGGATCAACATACCACACTCGGGCATTTCCCTCTAGCATATTCATCGCTGAAGACGTATCTCCATTAGTCGAGGCTTCAGCACCATCATGAAGTACAACAACTCCAAGGATTGCACGGCGATGCTGTTGTGCAAAGTACAGTAGCACACGCCGAGTAGGTACGGCTATTCCACCTGACAGGTGTGGGGTTGTAACCATAGCTGACTCGGGAGCGATCATGTCCAGGTACGGCACCTGGGCTGTAGACTGAAATTGAAGATCAGTCAGCTCATACTCTACTCGACCAGTGCCCCCTCCATCAGCGCTTGAAGTAGTCACAGATGGTTGGCGAACGACACGGACAACACAACCTAAAGCACACACTGCACGAGTGAGTGCAGCAACTTGCAATTCGTAAACTCCAGCCACGCTTAACGGATCACCAAGAATTTGACTCAGTTCTTTGTGATGTGTCTGGTATTGTTGCTCACTGAGCGTGACTTCAAGAACAGACTGCGGTTTTGAGGACGATCCATGCGGAATTACTCGAACAACACGCCGTGCAACATTCACAGGAAGCTGATCCTCTAGTGTCGAGTGCATGGTACCATCCGCTTTTTGTACCAAGGAAGAAGACGCAGCAAGATCGATATAGAAAACTCGCGGGATCTTGAGCGTGATTCGATGCAAAAGCTGTGATTCACCCGTCACTACCCAACATGTGAAGAGACCTGCTTGATCAGGCTGGATTTCAACAATCTGCCAAGTTTCTCGAGCCAACGTTTGTTCTGTGTGCTTCATCACGAAATTTTCCATACCCACGCCGGAACCACCTCTTGCCGAGTTGGACAGCATGTTCGTACGCAAACGTTTAGCTGATGATGCTGTGTGTGCATCTGCAAGGTGCGCGAGGCTTTCGTAGTGACTGCGCTGTCTTTTACGATGCGCGAGTTGTGATTTCCACTTGGACTTTCGATTCGCTAACCAGTCGGTAAACGAAACATCTCCCAGTTTAATTGGTATCGATTCCACAGCAGCCTCAGTCGTTGAACCATCACCTCCGCTTGCGTCATCCTCCATATCGCTCACTGCTGACGTATTTTGTGTGGCTTGCCCATCTTCATTTGTACACCGTCCATAAACCCCGTCCTTGTGTTTCCTCTTGTGCTTCGAATTGACCGCCACACACCCCGCCATATCCTCCATATCAATAAGGTCCGCGATGTAGTCGTTAGGTTCATCGCTGTCCACATGCTCGTGTCCATCTTCTGTGGTTCTGTCAAGCTTCTTCGGTTTCGTCGTAACAAATCCTAGTAAATTTCCCTGTTGATGTGAGGCATTTTTCTCACGCACTTGTTTACGCATCCAGTCAGGCAAGGCAATCCGTGGTACCGGATTTCGTACATTTTGAAATGCAGCTGGCAAACTGATAATTTTTTGCACAGTTGAAGCAAAACGTCCACGATAATATCCCCAATCCAAGAGATTGCGAACATCAAAATCCTCCAGACTCGGATCTTTCAGCCATTTCTTTAAGAAATGCCGCTTAACTGCTTCCTCGGCAGAGAAGATGGCAGTTGGGATTGCCCGTTCTGTCACTTTTTCGCCGTATGGACGCGCAGCGATAATCATTTTACATGTCAACCCTTTGTCCTTGATCATTTCAGCCCCGAGAAATTCACTAAGACGCTTTGCAGTCGTGATGGAAGTTGATTTTTGACCTGCGTAGTCTTCCAAACGCCCAGACATGCTCTTATTTTCAGTAAGAAGCGCAAGAACTTCTTCGACATGCATGTCTCGGGCACGTGTGTCAATCACATCAAGCCATCGGTTTGCACAGCTTGCCACACTTGCATAGCACTCTTCGAGTGATGTACCATCAAGGAAACATTCGAACACTTGGCCCTGAAAAGCCTTGATTAACTGCAACTCTCCGCGCCGTTTAAGCTCGAATCCTTTGAGTTCAGCTAGCGAATGGTCAAAGTTGAAGACAGCGTATCTCTTCTTCAGCAGTTTTCCTTCCTCGGTCGACGCCGGGAGTACCATCGCTTTGTAAGGACCGTCCACTTCAAAAAGAATCGAGCATTCTTTTTTGACACGGTACGTCGACTCGCCTCCCGCGCCTTTGATTTGCTCGTGATACTGTGGATTGTTGAACTCATTTTGGACGTCAGCATTGAGCATGACGCACGGGTACGAAATTCGTTTCTTCGTCTTCTTAGCATCCTTCAACGTAAATGTAAAGTTCTCTGGGAAGCTTGCAGGCAAGATTGCCCAAATGCCATCCGTATCCAATTCAAGTGGACGTCCGATCTGTTCCACAAGACGCCGCGCATTCGTGATGATGCGTGACCCTGTATGAGTCACGATCCCAGCCATCTCCATCGAGTGCCATCGAGCACCACGACGCATCACATAGCCGTAAAACGAATTGAGAATGCACTTGTGAGCAAGCTGAAGAGAGTCGTAGACCAATGCCTTGGTCTGCGCATCAATTTTTCCAAGGAGGTCATGATTTTCCTCAGCGTCACGTTGCTTTCCCTTCCAGACTTTTGTCAGTGTTTTGTATTCGTATCGACGGTCACGAAATGCTCGAACAGTGTCCACGTAGAAAGAGTTCTCACGCATGCACACCACAGCACGACGCTTCTCTTCAGTCGTGACTTTGACCTTTTTGTAGACACTAGATGAATACTGCTTCAGCCGAGCTTTCGCGACTTGACGCTGTCGGTCGGAGGATAAGGATGCAAACGGAACAAGCCCACTGTTTGCACTTCCAGTTTGCAACTGCTGGGGAGGTGGATGTTGCCCCGGCCCACTCGTGCCTGCTGGGAAACTTTCGTATTCGAGCTGAGTTTTGATGGCCATATACTCCGCTCGAGACGCCGGGTAGTAGTCGCCGCGCCAAACCCATTCCATTTCACGTTGGCAAGATTGCCCAGCAATTTCATCTTCGCTGAGGGTCTTGCGCTGCCTACGCAATGCTGCACGCCCACATTCAGTGTTATGTACGCACGCTGCACAATCTGCCTCGCTCACGATTGCACAAGGCTGCAGACGATTCGTGAGGATAATGTTTGGGTACATGGCGGCTACATCCAAATGATAGATAAGTGGTTTCTCTCGACGATGAGGTTTATCACGAAGCCCCTGAAGTTTGTTCATGATCTCTTGCTTCACTTCATCGTAGTTGGCGATATCGTCCATAGAGAGCTCCATCTCCACTTCAATCGCGAACCGAAGATCGCGATCTAGCTTATCCTGAAGTTGCTGAAATGCTTCTGGAACAAGATTAAACTCGTATGGGAAATCTGCACGAAATACACCACTTTCTAGACACTCGACATGGCCACCAACATATGTTTCATTCTCAACCAGATGCCCCTGGTGAAAGATTTCGTTTTGATCAGCACCACTCGTGGATTTGTTTGGACAAATGATGGAATTCTCGAACGCTTCAACCATAAGTAGTGCCTCACACAGTGTTCCGGATCCCTTCCGAAGAACATCCTCGGCATTGAGCGGGATAATTGTGCAAAGCGAAAACACGAACAAGTGCACGTATTTGTCATAAAGGTAGAATGTCGCGACGGCATCGGAGACCGAGTACGATGCCATTCGATTCGGGTCGGTGCGTGCAAGTGGCAACATGTCTTCAGCGTCAACTTCAACCGGATCGTACCCCAATTTATACTTAGTAACCGCCTTAAGACCTTGACTGCCTTGCGGTAGATACGAATCACGTTTCACCCAACAGAACGCATCCAAATGTACGCTTGAACGGCCTCGGTATTCACCTGATCGCTGGTCCAGAGAGATCCCTAGCTCTCGTTCCAGGTTGATGCCATGGGTCTCACATCGTGTATCAATAAAGGGCCAATCGAAAAAATCACCGTTGTACGTCACGTAAATATGCGGCTGCGCTTCCACGAGATGGTCAAGAAAGCGACGCAGCAAATCTTGTTCGTTGGCTTCGTTGAACACAACGAACGGCCCTGGGTAATCCGATTTGGGTGTGTACTCGAAATCTGCGATATCTTCGGATACAAATTCACGATTGACGATCAAGTAGCCCTGGCGATCGATCATGTACGAGATCATGTAAATCTGGTCGAATTGTGCATCTGGAAACTTGAGCGGAGCCTTGGTCGTTTCAATATCGAACGCACATACAACTGGTTCAGCTTTATCGACCATATCGCGCTGTCGCGTTAGATCGCTCGGCAGGTATGGCGCCGCCGGGTCATAGCGCACCTGGTACCAGGCACCAACGCGAAGGTCGAGATCAATAGCGACTCGCATTGCATACGGGACATCATACTCCCGCAGCTCCAAGAGCGCCGAGGCGTTGTCGTCACCCGCTGACGCGGAATGGGACGCCATCAGCTCATCTTCCAGGTTGTTCATGCCCTGATGGGCTGATCCACCGCCGCGGCCGCTGTGGTCATTGCTTCCATTCAATTCGTACGCCTGCCGCGCCTGCAACTGGCTCTGATTGTAGGCCACGATGGGGGCTAACGCCTGCTTGACCGACACGAGATCCGAGACTGTGAAGAAACTCAGCTTGACGTACACGGCACGCTTGCCGCTAAGGTGGTTGGGTAAATCCAGGTCTTCGCGCAGAACGCGTTCGGCCTTGGCGATCAGGCCGTCGAAGCGACGCATGCAGTACGCGATCACCTCCTGTGACCGCGTTTCTTCGGCACGCACGTAGAAATACGGCGCATAGATCACACGGGTCTTGAACGCGCGCCCATCCTGCTCCAGGAAGTACAGCTCCACGGCGCTCACCTCGTACTTACCCTCGCTCGTGTCGGGCAGCGTGCACGCACGCATGTTGAGCAACCAGCCAAGCTTGGCACCGCTGTGGTCCGCGCTGTCCGCGCCACGACCACCATCCACGTCCATCGCGTGTGTACGTGCGTCACCACTTGTATCATCATCATCACCTGAATGCGTGGTCGGCTCGGCCTCCTGTTCCTCCAGTAGCTCGGGCAGCAGCGGGAACCCGAGCTTCTTGTCCAGCGCGTCGCCCATGCGCAGCGCGTACTGCTTGTTCTCGTTCATGGCCCGTCCGCTGTTGCGTGTGGCAGCATTGGCGCGTGCGCCCTGCGAGTTGCGCACCCATGCGGATCCACCACCGCCACCGTTGCCATTGCCATTGCTATTGCCGCCGCTGCCGCGCGATAACGCCCGACGGTACGGGTTGCGCCCGCGGCTGTCGTTGCTGTTGTTACCATTGCCGCCATGGCCCCGGCCGTTGCCCCTGAATCGCTGCGCCATGGCGTTTGACGAATGCAGTACAGGTGTCGATGGAAATGGGTTTCCTTCCTTTTATAACGACTGAGTGTGGAGTGGTGGAGGTGGTTGCGGTGTTTCCCTTCCCGCGCTTGTTGAGCGGCGCGGTTTTGGCGCGGGGGGGACAGAGTGATAGTCGCACAAGGACATGCTTGTGGCGCGCAAAACCCCCTGTAATTCGGTACGAGCGTGTGTGAACGTTGAGAGCGTCGCCCACATATCACATTGTAGAGGTGGTGCAGAGTGAGTGTCTGTGTAGCCATTTGGAGGAGGATATTCGCGGAGCAGATGGATGTCGCTCACACCATTAGTCAACGAAGAGCGGCGAAGTCGGCGTGGTATGAGAGGTTGTTGTGGTTGTGTACACCCGCATCTCTCTAATCTAATGGAACACCGCGGGTGTCGACAGGTCGAGTGGGGCTGCTGGTGACCGGATTCCAGTCATGGAAACGCATATCCAGATTATAACATTACTGATTAATCAAATGTACTCACGCCGACCGTGAATTAGTCTTCCAGGTGAGCAGTCATCTCTTCACAGGCTAGTAGTGTTCATGCTAGTGATCGTCCGTTAACGGGATGTCATGAAACCACATGGACAGTATCCTCTTGTGGCGAAGTAGCGGCTCTCTGCGGGCCACCGATTCCAATCACACCACCATTAAAGAAGTTGGTGTTGCAATGGTTCATGTGGCGTGGACCACACGGCAACCATGTCACCCACTCAAAAAAAAAAATCCATACCGTTGGAATTGGGTTGCGGTCGTGCGACAATCCAGGTGAGCAGTGACCATTCGCTCTCAGTATCAGCCACCAAACCGGAAAAAAAAGACAGAAGAGATCGAGGGCGCGCAAGAGCGACGATGGGGTGGGCAAGTGGCGAGTTTTGAGCGTTGGAACGTGTGTCGAATAGTCACTTCATCTTCCCAACCGTGGAGTGTTGTTGGTGCGTCACCCTCATTTGCGTGTACCGGTAGTCTCAAAAGTGATTGCACACTTTTCCATCGTCAATAAGCACAAGCCGAATACCACTGGGGGCATTACTTGTGGGTCCGTTGTTTCCAAGAATCGTTCCGAGCGCATGCTTGGAGGGATTTGTACCGTTTGTGCTTGCGGGTGTATCCATCTTGACCAGCGACCGTGTTTTGAAAACATATCTCTTCAACCATGCATCCAACATGTGGGCAACTTCAATACGTTGCCGGTCTTCACTCCTGCCTGTACAAGGTGAAACAAACGCGCACAGCCATAAAACACGGTGTCTTTCCCCGCTCAACCAACCACCACAACCGATAACACGCGGCTCATTCCTTCCATTCTCCTTCGTTACATGCTAATCGGCTAGAAGGACGAAGCAGTCGTGACATAGAGAGAGAGAGCGCGCATCGTGAGTCGGGAGCATCATCTAAAGCAAGCAGCAGCAGTAGCAGCGACCTTCTCTCTCCCACCTCCCTCTTTCTCTGCTTGCATCCTGGCAGCGGACCCTCCACACTGGCGCTTCGTCCTCGACGAGAGCACCACACGGCGTCTCGCGTGGCATTCCATCGCCGCCACTGCAGTGAGTAAGCCCCCTCCACACACGCGTGCACACCATGAAGGAGAGTATCCTGTCGCCTCGCGGCGCTGGCCTGCAGCTGCTCTCACCCACCATGCATCGCACGCTGCGTGCCTCTTCATTGCCGCGTGCCGACAACCAGCGCGAGTTGGAGCCGCCGCCGATGGCCAGAAAGACGAAGACGACTGGGTCGGAACTAACCAGCAAGCGCAGCAGTGCGGTGGGGACCGCTGATCATGATGACAATAACGCGGCCAATGGCGACGCCGACAATGTCAACAACATGCGCAAGACGGTTTTTGATATGGACGGCTTCACGCTCGAGTCGGTGCGACGGCGCCAGCCCGACCGAGGCCAGACGCCCACATCCATGGCATCGGCATCATCATCGACTCCGCTGTCAGTACCGTCCTATGGCAGTCTGCCGCGCTCGCTGAGTACGGCGGGCTCGTCCTCGGGCGGTGGTTCACCCACGGCCTCGTCCACGTTCGCCGTGGGCTCGATGGCGGAGGCCATGGGCTTTAGCTCATTCCGCAACATGGATGGCTACGACTGGGCGGGGCCATCGGACTCGGATCGCAGCAACAGCCAGGGCCGCAGCCATGGACGGGGGCAGAGTTTGAGCCAAGGAGATCCCAGTACGAATCAGAGCCAGAGCCAGAGTCAGAAGCAAAACCAGATCCAGAGCCAGGGTCAGACCTATCACTACCGCCAGGGTCAAGGCAGCGGCTCCATTCACGATGACTTGGCGTCGTTCATCTCGACCAAGCGGGTCAGCGTCGCCAGTTCATCTGCACCCGCACTCTCGTCCGGGTACGGGTACAGTGATGGTTACGTTTACGGTTCCACGACCACGTCTGCACTTCCGCAGCAGCAGCAACAACAAGAACCCACGCAGATCAACCAAGAGTACGAGGGTACGCTGGGGTACGATCGCTCCGCCCGAACGTCCAGCTACGGGTACGGACAGGAATATGCAGCCAATACTGTGACTCAACCGACTGCCGCCACGGCAGCGACCACCTCAGTCCCCATAGGCCCCGCGGCGGCCGTGACCGTGGCCATGCGAGGCTGGCTGCAGCGTCGTCGCGGCCGTGTACTCAAGCGCTGGAAGACGCAGTACTGCCTGCTGAAGACGGACCACCGACTGGGCATGTACGCCAGCGAAGATGTCGTTAATGGCCGTCTGGAGGCACGGTTTGTGCTGCTTCGCGTGGCCTACCACGAGCGTCACGGTGCCTTTGTGGTAATGGGGCTCGGTATGGATGACACGCCCATAAAGGAGGAGCTGCGAGCCGTGGATACGGCCGGGTGGCGCGCCTGGTTCCATGCCTTGCGTGGGTTCTTTGATCCGGCCGCGCTCACGTTTGCGATGGATCGGATCCCGGAACTAATGCGGGAGGGCATGCGGTCACGACGCGGCACGGACATTGGAGGAGCCACGGTTGAGGATGGAGAGGAGACGGAGGAGGAGGAGGAGGCGGGGAGGGAGTTGGGGAGGGAGGGGAGAGCACGGTGGGGGAGCCAGCAGGGATCAATGCGGGGCGCGTCCGTGTCGGTCTCTCGCGCCAATGCGAATGCTCGAGCCATGAGCTTGGAGGGAGGATGTGGCAAGGAGGATGCGGCGGCGACACTGGAAAATGACAGTGAGATGAGTAGCAAGGCGTTAGCGCAGGCGGTGGACGAGATGGTGATGCGACCGTACGAGTTTGGTGGTCGCATGCCGGCGGACCGCATGAGCGAGTCCAGTAGCAGTACGAACAGCAGCGCCCTGTACGGGAATCGAGAGGACTACGAGCCAGACGGTAGCATTGGTGGCGGCAGTGGTGGTAGTGCCGGCGGAGGACTGCGACGATCGCTGCTGGTGGGGCCCTTGCCCACTAGTCGAAGCGGTAGCGGTGGCAGCAGCAAAAGTATCATGGCGCGTCACCTCGCGCGTAGCAGCCAGGTCACAATCACGACTGCAGCGGCATCAGAATTAGATGACCTGCCGGCCTACCTACGTTCTGCGACTGGCAGTAAAGTGGAGAAGGAGCTATCCCTTTCTGGGTCGCCAGCATCGACGCTGGGTCGTCCGCCGCCGATTCGATCGACGATGGCCTCCACTTTGAGCTGGGAGAGTACTCCACGCACGGGTAGCATGGCGTCAAGAGGGGGCCTGGAGAGAGGGGCAGCGGGGGGAGAGGAAGTGCAGCAGGAGGGGGACGTCGACATTGACGTTGATACTGATGTTGATGTTGACGATGAGGACAAGATAGTCAAGAGCGGAGGCAAAGTTCTCACTGTGAATGACCACTTTCCTTCATGGGCTGGCGAAGGAACCACGTGTGTGAACAAGGAGGAGGACACGGTCGTTGGGGTCGACCATGAGGGCCCTGCATCGGCCGCATCCGATTGCCCTATGATCGAACGCGCGAGCCAGAACCCCGTGCCAATCCTGGAGATCCGTACATCCGAGTCTGTGCTCTCCACGACGGCTACATCCGACTCGGATGCGGGCTTTGCATGGAGCCGACCGTGATGATAGAGTAGCTGCTGTAGCCTTCTCCTCCGCTCACTCC
>JAADWT010001019.1:0-11941 GCA_023336285.1 Pythium grandisporangium
CCAGCATCCACTTCTCACCTGTGCATCCAGCTGGTCCGCAAACTGCATTCTGGCTCGTGCTAGATCACTTTCGCTGTGCTGAGAAAGCGTCTCCACCTTCTTCTCTAGCATCGCTTCATGCTGCCGCGTGATCCGCAACTGGTTCGAACTCTGGTTCAGACTGGCATCGAGCGCACGTTTCTCGGCGTTCACTTGCGCCAGTCGCGCTGCCAGGTACGTCTTGATCGCCGCATCATCGCCTGGCGTAAACACCAGCGAGAGGTGTGTGAGGTGCTTGAACGGGTTCGTCTCCACGATGCTAAACACCGACGCACCCAGCGCGTCGCAGGTATTAAGCACAGCCAGGTAGCTCAGAGGGAGCGGCCCCTGTGCGCGTGCAGTCGCTTGCTTGGATGTAGTTGCCATTATTGCATCTGCTGCCTTGAACTTGTTCCGATCGTCCTTGGTGTCGTGCTCATCATTCGCGTCGCCTACTTCTTCGTCTTGCTCACTGGCACACTCCATAGCAATACCCTCGCTGTCACCCTCGCCCCCATCTTCTCTATTGACCGCAAGACAGCAATGCAGCAGCTCAATGAGGTTGCGTGGGAAGCTCTGGAAGTCCACCAGCAGGCGCTGCTGCTGTTTGAGCTCATGAAACTCCTCCTCCGAGACGCTCCAGACAAAGAGGAAGTACGGGTCCACACCATCGTCGTCCGTGATCTCCACGCGGAACACGCGTTCCTTCTGGCTCTTGCTCGCGTTTTGCTACCAACCGTTAACCAGTATCATATACACACAATACACAACATTCAAAAGTGCATCAACTGGTTAGCGATTCCTTCTCGGCCCTCGTCCACCAGATAGGATCCACTCACGCGCACGCCGTTCAGTAGGCGGATGGTCAGCGGTTGCAGCTTCTCCTCGCGCTCAGGGGTCTGCACGAGCATGCGGAAGCGCCTGTCAAACAGCGGCGCGTCGCGGTCATACTGCTCCATCGTGAAACGACTCGAGTCGATGGCTTTCGAGTTTCGAATGTTTGCTTTTTTTTTTTTGCTTTGGGGTTTTCTTCCCAAGAAAGGTGGCGCGCGAATCGACGCGCGTCGACTACCTTCGCACCACCGTCGTGCAACCTTCCCTGGTTATGTGACTTTGCCAGATGGGTACAGCCATGAATGCCCCTTGGATCGAGAGATCTCACAACCCCCATTATTCCCCAATACATACACATCAGCGAATATGCAGTTGGGTGATCACAGGTCCTTCGTCTGATAATCGCAGACCAGCAGTGTGACGATAGCGCAAAGCTTTTAGATGGTGAATCTTGATGCCAGATGTCGAGTAGTGAAAATAGGTCACTAAAACCCGCCATAAAAGCTTGTTTAACATGTAAAGAGATCGCGAATGTGTTACATCGGATACCCGGTACGATCAGGTAGCGTGGATCAAGGCAGGGTGGGGTGAGGAATTATATTGTGAAACCTACACACAGAGCATATGCAATATTCCTCGTACAATCACTAGATCGTGGGGTGAGTAGGGTGGAGCGGGTCACGCCCTGAAGACGGGCACCGTAATGCATGCGTTGAACCATGTGTACTGCAAGTGGCAGATGTACTGCCCCACATGCAGCGCATGAACCACCGGGAAGAGAGGCTCTGGGTGCGACAACGCTTCGGGCACCGCACTGACAGCGATAGCGGCATCGCGAACGACGACCCTGCAAGATGGAGAACTCGACAAAGGCGGCCAGCAAATCTCACCGCCAGCCAGATCAGCCACCGTCAGAGAGGCCATGTGGTAAATCAATTTGGTGGGTTCCTGTTGGATATCAAACGCGATGGTGTTGCGCGGGGTCATAAGCGTGTCGGAGATTTCGAGAGGTGGTGCAAATACCGCCTGCACCAGCGGGTAGACCTCTCCAAGGGAGCACGCCCAGTCAACGTACACTTGCCAAGCGTCCGAGTTCAGGCTGGGGATTCGCACGACACGCAAGTCTTCTTCCTCCAGCTCGTCCTTCGTAGCGCCTGCAGCCACCATAGCCGCAATCACCCGACGAGACAGCTTACAGGCAGGAACGCTGCGTCTACGAGGGTGCTGTGCGACATTGCTGGCCACCATCTGACTCTGCTTCATCGCGCTCTCAAGTCGTTCCTACGGTCTCTGCTAAAGTGAGAAAGAACTTTTTTGAAATGAGGAGCAAGAAAACCAAACCAATTCCAACCCCTAGGAGTCTACTAAATGGTACATGATCTCGTTCCAACGTCTCCTTCCATCACGCTAGGCCACCACTCCCATCACAACTGCCTTCATACATCACACAGACTTGCCGTGTGTTCGCCGCGTAATCTCTTGATCCACCGCTTGCTGCAGGGCGAGCTTGGCGGTCAGGAACGGGTACACGACACGCGCAGTGATGGCCAGCAACACTACGATCCACGCAATAAGTACGAGCGTGGACCGCGGGAACGCGCCCCAGAGCATTTCCTCCACTACGATCGAGTAGACGCATTCACGTGGCACCCGTGTCTCCTCCTCCATAGCGAGCGATGCCAGTGGCGGCTGCACCCCCTCCACGTCACCACGTACGGAGACCACAACCGTGAGCCGATCCAATGCGTATCGCGCCTGCTCCTCCTCTTGGTTCCGCTCTGGTACCCATTCGCGTGCGAGTTCCCGAGGAAGCAGCCGCAGCTTGGCTGTGTTGAGTAATCGGCGTTGCGCATCTCGGTGCTGCACGCCGTCTCCAATGATATCTTGCTGGTCGTTGCCTGCTCGTGTGTCCTCACGCAACGAACTGGGACGCAAGGCATGCACGACCTGCAACGTGAATATGGTGGGTACGCTGGCAGGGTACGACAGCTTGAGGTCGTAGATCTTGCTCGGGTCCAGATCATACAATTGATAAAGCTGCGTAGATCCACAGGGGAATGACTGCTGCGGCAGTGCTTGTTCCGGGTACAGCGCGGTCATGGTGGCCGCACTGGTAGCGACGGCAGCAGTGGAGGCTTGCAGCACCAGCGCCATGACTGGTGTTAGCAGTAGACGAAGAAGAAGACATGGCGCGGTTGGTCGCGTCATGCTGAACCAGATTATTAAATTGCTCGAGAAGCGATCGATCACAAACTGGAGCTGATGCGCTCACATGGTTACGTACGCATGCGTAACCCCGCGTACCCTTTCCATGCGTACTTAACAGCAGATGGCTACATTCGAACACCATTCACGTGAGCAGCTTGGCTCGCAGCACGAGCTTAACGATCCGAGTGTCTGCGTCATTCTTGCCATTGGCCGCTGCTACGGAAGAAGACGGAAGCTGGCGCCACATAAAGCCGCCTATCAGTGTGCAGGTCACATTCACTTGGATCCATTGGGCCACTACGATATCGGAGGCTTCCGTGCTACAACTATTGTCCTCGCAAGTACCTGGCGCATTACCACCAGTACTCAGAGCAGGAGGCTGAAACAAAATCTGCACGGGAAGTTGCTGATCCACGCTAAGAACGCCCTTCATGGGCTCCAAGCTGAACATCCGTGCATGTGTCGCATGCTCGGTGCCCTTGTCGTCCACCGTGAATTCAAAGCTGCCTACGGGAACAGCAGCTCCAGTGGCAGCCTTGCCTCCGGCTCCAGCAGATGCGTGTTCCTCATCACCAGGCGGCAATGTGCTCCCAATGTAGACAGTGCGACATCTTGTATCCCCATCTGTACGTGCCTCATCATCAGGAAACACCACGGTCAGCTGTGTTGTCGGTTTCTGGATACCTGCGGTTGTGCTTGCCGCTAGAAGCGAACCGATGCCATTGGAACCATTGCCCAGCAGGGCCGAGAGATTCACAGATGGTGGTAAATCGAATGGGTCCTCAACCGCAGGAGCAGCGACAAGTCGGTCTGGCTCGGTTGGGTTGAAGACGTAGATTTGGTTTTCCCAGCAACGTCCCGTTAACGAGAGCACGTGACGCTCGGACTCATTCGGTACCTGGACAAGGAACTGCATGGAATAATGCTCTGGCCGGAAACGCATTGGAGTAAACGTCACTGCAATGGGTAGAGCGCTTTCCGCCGGTATGGTGGCCTCGCTTGGCGAAAATGTGAACACTGAACACTCCAGGGAACTGCCCAGGAGTGGCGCAATCCTGTATGTTAGAGGGAATGTACTTGAATTTGTAAAGGTGAACTCCAACGTCGAACTGTTTCGCGCAAGCACATCAGCAAAATCGAGTAACCCCCCGACAGGCGTGATGGATAGGCTCGGGTTGATTCCTTCGCCGCGCAGAGGCACACGAATCACACCAACCGATGGAGACCACAGCTCTAATTCGTCTTCATATCGGATGGCTGCTTGTGGGCGGAACTCAATTTTTACCGTATGCGAGCCACCATCTCTAGTGAGTGGGCGATTCAGAGCATTCACCATTCGAAAGCCTCCAAGTACGTGCAATGCTTCTGCACGCAGCACGATGTCAAGCTCGCTGTTGTTATTTGTCAATTCGAGCTCACGCACGAGATGCTGACCGATGGCGACTTGGCCGAACACGAGGGAGGTTGGAGAGGCGAGTAATTTTGGTTCGATAGCCGTTGTCTCCACTTGGATGCCGACAGGGATATTTGATGGAATAGCCGCGGATGATACCGATTTCTTCTCTACACTGCTTTTGGAGAAGCACAGCAGCGTCCAGGTATGATGAACACTTTTCTCTTCTTGGGGCACACCACGGCTTTGCAGCCAGCAAGGAATGGTATCAGAGAGAAGCGAAGAAAGCGGCATTTCCTCGGGCAATGGGATGTGGTGCACTTGGCTTTGATTCACACTGACGCTCACGGGCGCCGATGTCATCACTTGGCAGTCGCTCGTCTCGGCAGCAACCTGGAGGTGATCGGACGAATCATCTGGCACTGAATGATCACGTGAATCAGCAAATACACAACCTGGCAAATCAAATAACTCGGGTGTGGCCGTGAACTCGAGCTCAATTTGGACGCTCTGCTTCGGTGAAATGACAGCCACTGTCGGAGCTACCCTCAATACAGCCACAGCTTCAGTGGGTACCATCACCTCTAGGCTTTGTGCGTGGTCACTGGAATTCGTGCAGATGATGCTATGTGTTGTGCGTTGTCCAAGTTGCGTGGCTGCCAATCGCACAACTGTCTGTGAAAAAACAATAGCGCTTGAAATGCCTTGCGCTACGACAGGCAATACATATTCGTGGTTGCCCGAAGAACAGCAAACCAGTTTGCCTGAAAAGTTGCGTGCCGTACTAGGTTGATAGAAAACTTGGATTATTTTGCTCTCACCTGGCAGGAGAGACGTAATTCCATCGCCAGCTACAGAAGTTGACCCAGCATCCTCCATGGACGCAATTCGAAGCTCAGTCGGTAACTTGACAAATCCAAACCGCTGGGCGATCCGGGTTGGATTGGTAATTGTGAGTTTGTGCGCTGCAGCATGGCCCACCGCGCAGTAGCCAAAGTCGAGCTGACGCATTGAGAATACTAAATCCGAGGAAGATAGACGCGCTGTGAAAGTTACAAACACAGGAACGACTTGGTCGGGAACAACAATTTGGATGGGAACGGCCAGAAAGCCAAGATCGGGGTCCCCCCATCCTTTCCGAAGAAGACGCTGCCACATCTTGGGATGGTCACCGCGTGGACGGAACTTTACCTGGACGGGAAACTCACCAGGTGATCCACCCTTCGCGGCTTGGACGTAGCCCATGTTGGGATTAAATTCGACGCTATCTTCGAGTGCTTTTGGTACACGAAGCTGCATCTTGAGCGCAACTTTGCCGCGGTTAGAGACTACCAAACGATGACGATACAACCGATCGTATAGACAACACTTGAAATCGAGTATGCTCGGGGTCACAAATATCGGTACTTGAGTTGATTGCGCGGCGACGGTAATACATATTGGCGTCAACGTGTGCAGTGGCGTAACTGACTTGGGTGGCGACGTAAATGCTACCTGGAACATCTCGTTTTCAATGTTCATCGCGGCAACTGGAGCGAACGTGAATGAAATTGGGATGGTCGAGTAGGGGGGCACTGTGCCATGTCGTGTATATCTTAAAACAACCGGCTCCTGGGAATCGGCGTCGGCTCCGTTGGGTTTATATACAGTGAGCGAAATGGCATTGTCCAACAATGCCTGCTCTGTTTCCGAAAGCAAGAGTTCTTGTGCTAACAGATGCGCTGAGGCGACGCCATCTTCGTTAGCTGATGAAGCAATGATCCCCCCCGCAGCAGGGATCTCATCGCAAATTGCCCGTGGTGTCGTGTTGCCTTGGTGAATTCCGTCGTCATCAGGGATGTCCTCGTTTACTTCACCACCATTGAAATGAGGTTCTCCATCAACTTCCCGATTCGTTTCTTCTTCCTCTCCATTTTCAAGGTTGGCCTCGACTTTGCCTTCGGCATTTACCCCCAAGCCATCGCTTCCGTTAACGCCGCCATGTTCTTGCTCGATAGAATATCCTTCGGTTTCTTGTGGATTCGCTTCCGCAAGTTCTATTCGTGTTTCGGATTCTTCACCCTCACAGCCTTCTATATTGACTAGCCCCGCACCATCCAAAATGATCGGTTCTTGATCTGTAATCCTTTCTCGGTCGCTAACCGCTAGCGACAGCTTCTGAATCTGAAAATCAAGCGGCAGAGCACCTTGATTTTCCAATGTGAGCGTCTTTACGCATTTCTCGCCCGCAACCACGTCCTCAAAACGTAGTGTTTGTTGAGCCATCACAGGCACTGCCTTCTTACAAGTGCATCGTAGGGGCACCGAGAACGCACCAGTCTGGGCGAGCGCCGGCAGTTCGCTTTCAATATCAAGCGCCTGCAAAGCCGTGAATACAATTTTAAGATGGCACGCTGTCCCCGCCGACATGCGGCCGGGCTTTTCGAACGAGATCTCAAAGCACTCGCGAATCGTATCATCCAATGGGAGAAGCTTGAAATGGTTGAACGTATTGGAAACATTGGTTAGTGTGAAATGTAACGCCATGGGCACTCCAACGTCAAAATCACGAAACCAAAGCTCAGGTGGATCGGATAGGAACGCGCGTCCTGTAAACTCCTTCCCCCAAACGATTTGCTTCTGAAAAATGTTGCTTTTCTGGCGTTCACGTTTCTCTGTGAGCATTCGCTCTTCAAGCACACTGCGCTTGGGCTTGCCAAATCCCTTCTTTACGGCTATTGAAGCGATAGCATCTTCCTCGCCAGCCCGTTGACTGCTCGGTTGACCCTTTCTTGCGATAGGCGGAAGTGTCACTGCCACAGGAACCTTGCCAGATTCGATTATCGCGTGATCCATACCTCGCAGCTCTTGGCCAGGCGTGGAAGTTGTGGCAGAAGCGAACCCTGCCGATGATTCAGCGTTGTTGCTTGTGCCTACTACGTGTGTTGCATTCTCATGTGCTTCGTCAGCTCCTTCCGCTTCCTCGCGTCCGTATCGCGGTAAAAGCATCGAACTTGGAGCTGTATCACGATGCCCGGGCTTGCTGTACACCTTTTCAACTATAGCTCGCCGCTGAGCTTTGTTGTGAACGAGATTTTTTCCGAGTCCAAAGCTGTGGTCTTTGATTGTTGTCTCCTGAGACGGGTAGATACGAAACTTCTTGCCCGATGGATCCAAGGTCTCTTTCCCCGTGCGCGACACCAAATACTGCTCCGTTCGCGCATCTGCAGCATCTGTTCCCATCTCGCGCTGGTATTTACGCTCGTATTCGCGCTGCTCGTCAGCGATTCGTTCTCGGCGCTGTAGCCACACTTTTTCCACCTCAAGACGCTCCAATAATGCCACCTGCTTGTCCTGGATAGCACGCTCAAGTTGTTGTCGCTCACGCTGCGCCGTAGCCTTGACCTCCCTCGTCCGAGCAACCTCGTATGGATTCTTTCCCTGTTGCAGCAGTTGATGGAAGTTCTGTGCATCTTGTTGAAGTCGTGCCTGTGTTACCTGCTCCCGCCGGGTGTTCCTGGCTTGGATTGCTGTCGCAGACCGATCGATGGATCCCTTGAGCGCCATTACGGCATCGGCACGAGATGCGCGTTGATCCTTCTCGTATCCCACCATTTTTTCTAGGTACTTTCGATCATCCTGGAAGGATTTGTGCAGCCGATCACGCTCGGGCACACGGTGTTGTTCGTCTTGGCGATCTTTTGCATTCATGGTTAGTGTCGAGCATGAAATAGAGCGAGCTCAGCGAGTGCACAGCAATGGTAGCTGCTATGATAAGGTGGGTCTCAATGAGCGTGACGCTGATTATTTGGTCGATTCGTCACAAGTCCAGACGTGGCATACAAACGACCCGATCACAATGAAGAGGGAAGCGCACGAAACGACGTCGAAGTCAATCTCCGAAGTGAGCGCGAACTTTATGGCGACTACTACTCCACAACTGCGACTCTTTGCCCTCAGCCGTCCTATTTTCTGGCACATACAACAAGGAGGTATCAGTCGTCTTAACTAAAGTCCAGTTGTGTAGGTAAGTATGCAGTATTTCCATTGCTATCACTTATCAATCGTTCAGGCGCGCGCGTCAGTCTCGTTCCGTCGAGAACCCGCCTATCATGACTGTCGCTCACGCCTCAGAGAATGTTGCATACCTCACGAATACGACACCTAGCTATACACACGAATATTGCATATACATACGAGGCTACACGGGTACAGCAAAACTTGCCCACACCAGTCCTAGCCCATAAACAAATAACTCATACACGCTCTCTATCCGCTCCGAGCACATATCACGTCGCGCAAATGCAGCGTTCAGTTACGATACACGCCACCACCGTCCCTGTCAACATAGGCCCCCGACGCAGAAAACAAACTTGCGATCGCTGGGACTTGACGCTTCCACTGACGCCAAGATCGCGCTCACTGCTTCACAAATCATTTTGGTTGGAAAAGACTGGAGAGCTCAATCGGGCTTCATTCATGGCGTAATCGCTGCTTTCCAAAAAGAAGCTGTCACCAAACGCGTTCAAGCCCATGGCTTGCTTCCCGTCGTGCTGAACAACCAAATACACAACGAGAAGTGTGAGCCAATCGCTAGTTGAATGCAACATTCAGAGGCATGGCCAACGTACCCCAAACGCATGCGACGGTGGCTGTGATTGTTTGTCGGATTTCCACTGGTTACAACTTCCTGTGAACATTTCAACGTCAACGTCATCGTCATCCATGAATATACTTTGATCAATATCGACCGAGGATAGTCCTTGATCGCTTGAGAAGTCCTTCGTCCACATCTGTGGAGACTCAAACTTTGCGGTGAAATCCTTCGTCCACATCTGTGGAGAATCGAATTTCGCGGTGGACAGTTGGTTGTTGGGCAAGGTGAATGGATGGTGTTGGGTAGCAACACGTGGCTCTTTAGATGCTTGAATAGTACCGTCCATCTCATTCAACGCGTGAGCTGGCGGCGTAGTGATCGGATCTACTATTCCATGATGATACAGCGCAGCACTGGTAATTGGAGGCGTCGGTTCTTGCTTCACAGTAACAGCTTCAAGTCCACCCGAAGGAGCAGATAACATACTCATTTTTTCGAGATGCGACGACAAATACGCTGCGTCTGGGTGCGCGATCCACTCGTCCTTCATTTCGAAAGGTGCCACATCGGATGGAGACGTATCACCCAAAGATACCGGAGATAGCACCTTCCTTTCATTCACTGAAGATGCATTGTCGTCTATGGGGTTGAACTTGTCCATCGACCCAGAAAGTGTACCCACATCGCCATTGTACATACACGCTGGATCAATCGATGACGAATTCAGCATCTCCAGCGTCGACTCCCCCGTGTCCGATGTATCACAATCTGCCAATACCGACAAAATATCACTGTCGATAGCATCGTCACCGCTTGACGTCGACGACGTATTTTGCAACATAGTACACCAGTCGAACGGTGGCAGACAAGCGCCAAACCCAAGCATTTCCGTATAGCTATGGTTGCGTGTCAATTCCCGATTTTCATTGCCCGTAGATCTGACAAACGGATTGACCGCAGCAAGAGACTCTGATTTGGAACGAGACTTGGTCCGGCGTATCGGGGGCTTCGACCGTGGGGTACTGTTTGTCCGGTTACGTCGCACGGATTGGGGGCGTGACTTTGAAGGAGTTGAACGTGCCGTGGTTTGCGTCGACTGTTGACACGTTTTATCTCCTACAAATACACCAATGCCCTTTTCGTTAGCTAGAAATCCCACCTTCAAATCACTTTGGAGTAAGCACTTTCTCGTCCACCTACCAGTGATGGATACAGGCATTGAATTCGATCGCGCTCGCAGGTGCTTGCGTGGCGTTTGCGTATGTTCCGACCCACTCGTCAAGAACTCATTGGCCACGTCATGCTCAGGGACAGCCGCCGTGCCTCCTGCCACATCAAAGGACAAAGGCAAGAGTCCTGTACAGCCAAAAAAAAAATGCAACAGACCAACAGGATCAGATAATTGTTCGCTGCCTGTCTTCGCGGAGCAGCTACGCACCATCCATCGCTGGTCGAATGTTGACCGTGCGAGACACGCCCCCATTGGCATGAAACATACCCGCAGGCGAGCTACGCGGTGTGCGATGCAGTGGCAAAAAGAAGCTCCCCACCTAAGCAATACAAGCAGCAACCGCATTAGATACTCTGGGCTACAAACAACCATGGGCCCCGGGATTTCGTTCGCGGGCATGGCAGCTGGTAATCACAGAAGTAGAAGAAGAAAAAAAAACAGCACCAAAACCACAGAAAGAAAGAAAGAAAGAAAAAAATAGAAGCGCGGCTATGGAACTCAACGCACCTGATTGTTGGGCGTCGTCGCATCCGTGGGTTGGCTGCGATGTTTCAGCCGCTGGTGCTGTGTGAGTGACCCTTCAGAGCCATACGCCTATAATCAACCCAAGTCAGACGGCCACCACCATCGCACAACAAGTGACATCAATGACGTTGAAGGCGGCGGCCTCGACGCTTCATGATCGCGCACCATCCCGCATGTAGTAGTGGGTGAGTAGGTACGTACCTTGGTGCAGGACGGGTAGGTGCAGGGGAACTTGCGGTCGATCTGCGCGGCCGTGCGTCGCCGGCGCTTCTTGCCCGTGCTGCTGGGCGGCACGGGGGTCTCGGGTGTTCTCAGCGCCGACGGCGTGTCGGCCACCGAGCCCGTCGCCGTGGAGGACCCGCTTGAGCTGGAGCGCTTGGATGGCTCGTCCTTGATGAGGTTCTCTGTCTGGATGCGGAGCTGGAGAAGACGGAAGCAGCCATAGAATATAGAGATCAGATCATCCAGTCTCCAGTCACCAGCCACCACAGATGACAGATCGCAGCCAGAACCACAGTGATCGCTCCTCACGGCTGATACCAGCCAGACACACTCGGAAGCACCACACTTACATCCTGAGACGCTTTGAACTTGGCCAGACTGGACGTCCGCGGCTTGGGTCCACCGGACTCCTCCTTCATCGCCACATCCACGCCTTGCGCCGATTTCGTCATGTTGGTTCAAACCCACCAACGCCAACAACAACAACAAAAAGCGCAACAACTCCTTCTCACCAACGCCAACGAGAAGCTCGCACGCTGGTGAACTGGATCGCTTGTATAATAGCACGGCAACGGCACCGTCTGGCTTCACACACACACACCGCAACGACGACGAGCAGCCCCAGTGACTCGTAGACAGTAGACGCAGGTGCAGGCAGAAGACACACAGATGGAGACACCACGCACTCGTCGTCGCGATGGGCCTGCGGCAAATGGAGGGCAGTCAGACACAACACACACGCGTCTGGTCAACAACCACTTTGTGGGGTTACCCCTGCTAGGGTCCAGGTCACGCGTAATGGCCCCCCTCGGCAGCATCGCCTCTCCCGAGGGTACCGCCGTCGGCGAGCAATATCGACTCGCGGGGGTGGGCGAAAGGGGGGGAGGAGGAACGACCTCGCGCTTGACCTGCAGGGGGGGGGGGGGGGGGGGGG
>JAADWT010000102.1:0-37322 GCA_023336285.1 Pythium grandisporangium
CGAAAATTTCCCACGACCTTCTGTGTTGGAAGGGCCCCTAAAGAAAATGACCAGTGGCGAGTGAGGACGAAAACACTCGAGCCCTTTTGCGCTTCTTCTGAAATGGCGGTTTCGATTAAGCCCCTCGTATCCCTCTCCTGCTGTCGGACAAGGCGCGATGTCCCCCCTCCCAGAGCAGTCCCCTCCTTCCGCTCCTCCAGAGCTGCAGCTCTTCCCTCCTCGATACAAAGTCCACACACTACATACACAGTGTACCACAGTTATATGATGGCCAGAGAGCCAACTGGCATCTGGCTTGATCGACTAAATGGAAATTGGAGAGCTGGAGACCTCACGTCAACAAGACGATCTGCACGTTTGTTTTAAATATGTACTGTTATACGGTAATATCTACGCACAAGTATACGGGAACACCAATGTCAGATCGACTTCACCCCATCCACATGGCATGTAAACGAAGCTTAGTGTCCAACGCTACTCTTGTTTTGATGCGAATTGCCCAACCTCGGCCGAAACAACGCCACGTACGTTGTATTAGGTATTAGAAAGAACGTGGGCAAACGTGGGAAGCTCATGCAGCTCTGGAACACTTGGGTTATGTTGGATCGGTGGAATAGGATCAGGCGGCGCTGAGATAAGCTGTGTGTGTTGATAAGGCAACACGTATTGAATGTGTGGTTAAAGAAGCAAGCCTTGTTGTTGCATTGAGAACTTCGTCGAATGTTTTGAGTCAGTTTGATCAAGGTTTCCTTGGCCCTGAAATTGTCACGGAACAGAAACGCCGACTGATTTGCCCATCTATCTTTTCGACTAAGCCGCGAAGCCATCTTGCGCAAGCCCACCCAACCCCGAATGGAAGGACTACGCGTTCTCTATCCACCTCGCTGCGTGCAGGATCATGTGTGGTCGACTGATCTGCTCGAAAACGCAAATGAAAGAGTACATCCTTGGGATAGTTTTATGCCTTTTTTGGCATATAAACCCAAGCTTTAAAAGACCTGGGCGTATGTACTCGTCCTGCTGCCAATGTTTGGAAGTTATGGCGATGGAGCTACTTTCGCCAAATTAAACGTCGGCAGCACTCCCAGTGACTAGTATTCTCCTTTCGAACCTTCAAATTCACATTTGAATAATAGTGTGGGGCACCTGCACTGAAACATTGAACCGCTGGGGCTACAGAGGTCCAGAGTTTTCATTCTGGACGGCGGTAATGGAGTGATATACGTCCAAGTATGCATTCAAATACTACTGGACCGGTGTATCTCAAGTTGAGATGCATCAGGGCGGCAGCCATTGTGTTGAGAATCTCAACACAATGGCTGTCGCCCCACTATCCGGATGGTTGCGCCAAGAAGCAGATCAAAATGTTGCCAACATTCGATCAGCGGTCCGCCCTTGATGCGCAATCTACACAACGTGCAAGAGCGTGCGTGTAGCAGCTGATCGCACTCTGCGACAATCGGGTGTATCCTCGTCATTGCTGCAACTGCACGGTCCACCATGTAAAAGTGTTCAGGGAGTACTTAAACGTGGTGGACCGTGAGTACTGTAGTGAACAGTATTCAACACTTGTACGGTACCTAGTCGACAATTGAACACTTTTTTTTTAAAGTGTCAGACATGCCGATTCCGCTCTATGCCGATTCAGCTGAGTCTGGGTCTGGGCATCCAAATACAGTAGTGTAACCGTATCATATCCGGCTTGAAGTTCCCTGGGGAAGTCTGCAATTGCGTCTGAAGTATCGGGTAGTCGGAGCAGTTGCCCATCATTTCGACTAAGCCGCGAACCCATGTTGGTGGCAACTCCGACACCAAGTGGATGGTCTGTGTTTTGCCGTCTTTCCATTCAGCCCCAGCTTTCCGCAGTTGGAGTCAGGAAAAGTCCGAAAGCCTATACACCGGGATACTGTATTACTGTATGTACACCCAAATCGACAGACGCACCGTCAATGATCTCACTCGGAGAGTAAAATACCCCAACATGGGCCCAAGGGCTCTGTTGGCCACATATGAGGCGACTTTCCGATGGATGAGGCAATCCGTCTTCAAATCCTGTGGTCAAACGAGAGCCAGATGTCGTCACGACACTTGGGTATCGCTGTTTAGCGATACCAAGGTGTAAAACGCGTTGAGTCAAATTTGGATCCGTGCACCATGGGCCGTGGGTACTGGTTAGGTTGAGTGCAAGGAATACCGCCACACTTCTTCCTGCTTTTACGGAGAACATGGATCAGGGTGTGAACCTGGGTACCAATTGGGTGCAAACTACATTTTGACGTACACTACCAGTAGTCAGTCAATTACGGTAGTGAGCGAGTGCTACAAGGCTTACTGATCTCATAGCCGTATGGACTGCGACCTTTCCATCGCCGTGGTCAAGTGTGCTGAACGCGATGAGACCTTCTCGTACAATGCCAACCCGTTGAATTCGTCGCACAGGGTCCCGCTGGCCAATCTTGTCCAAAATACTCGCACATTCCTCACCACAGTTCAAACAAACCTTCTGACTCTGATCTCGGCAGGCCACAAACAAAGAACCTTTTTCTTTGTTACTTTTCGAGATGCGCGTGCTACCTCACATGGTGGTAGTAAGGGTGTGCATGCCCATCAACACGGCCATCCTCCAAGTCGCCATCAAAAGCAGCCCACAGTACTGGAGCAACCAGCTCACGGCGTTCCCTTCATTGTCACTCATACCGATCAACTCTTGTGGTATCCTAACTGCGTTCGTGAGGCTGGACGGAGGAGAATCACTCGTTTTGTAGAGCCACGGCGCTCGAACCTTCGCAACTGAAAATCAAGAAAAAGGAACTTGATGAGATGAGATATCGGCTGATCAATAGGTATTCGCACAGCGAAAGATTGCGTGCTCTCCTGATGAGCACCTCTCTACTATTAAAAAAGTAGAAAATTCCAACGAGATCCGAAAACTGTGCGCTTAAGAAGAGCCTGGAGGATTTTCGCTGTCGTCACCGAGGAGGATCCGAGGGAGCCATACATAATAGAATGCGCTCTTGGTACAGCATATGTTGCCACCTAGATTTCCGTGCGTGTACTGTTTCCGGATATTCCGATAGTTTGTGCTGTCCCGACGCAAATCCAGAGCGACGCAGTTCGACGGACTCCGTAGGCGCAACTACTGCACTGGTGCATACGACGCCACAAGCGGGTTGTCCAAATTGATCATCATCACCAACAGTCCGCGTTGAGACTTCTCCAGGAATCGCAATCAGAAAGACTCGTACGACCTCCGTTGAGGTATCTCGACCATGATCCTGTTCGTGCACGCCATCAGCATGCATACCCCCACTCTACTAGAATTTCCTGTCGGATTGTTAACAAAAGACAAATCAGTGCCCAAGGGGATCAGATATTCCAGTTACTTTATGGGCGCATGCTGATCACCGTGTCCGTCGCTCCAACACTCTTCTCTATCTGGGAAGTTTCACGCTTTTCACTTGTTGGTCAGCCGATTTTCAGTTTGATTTTGGTTTTGACATGTTGCGTTTCTGATCTCCAAACGAAATGATCATGAGCCAGTAGGCAAAGAGGTTGTCGATTTTGTTGCTAAGAACTCAAAACAAAAGAAATGGTTGCGACAGCGAAGGAGGTTTGCTATTAAGAGGACCTCCGTTTTCTCTGGTCCTCTCTGGGAATGACAATCTGATCATGGCGGTGGAAGAGTGAAAAAAAAACTAGGGAGACTGCTAGTGCAACGTTGTATGCTTTCAGCGATGCATCCTCTTTCAAACGTAGAAACCATCAAGTACCCACAAGAAATGAACTACTTATTAAATCTGAACCTATCAGCTTCTATTTGAACGTGCGTTGCTTCTGTTACTCATATCCTCCAGGACTGTTCTCACACGAATACACTGCCGTCGGATTCGTGGACGGCGAGCCGTAAGTATGGTACATACCACCTCCGGCTTCATTACGACGGGTGTGTGCCTAAAATGATATGGGGAAACTGTAGGGCACTATTTGCCTGGCTTGCATCCCTGGTTCTTCAATTCAAATCTGGAAGAGGTCATGCGTATTGAGGTGGCGAGCATCGCACCTGCGCCAACATTACGCATGACCTTAACGGTGGCATGTTGACTGGGTTCGCATTAAGGACTAAGATTTGGTCGAGCTTCCACGTTACGAAATTGATACTGTCAGTATTAAAAGTGATGAAGTCATATCGTCATTTGGCTCAAGTATGCGGTCCGCGCAAGAAGACTTTTCAATCGCACCCACCACTACACGGAGAGTTCAAAGCAAGATGGCTGAGATTCAACACTCCAGCATACTGGGCGACCAATTCCCACCAACCAAAACCGGCGTTGGCCTCTATCTATATTGTTCCTGGCGCTTAATCGGCTTTCTTCGCCTTGACAACCCCAACCTGCGCGGGGCGCAAGCACCGCGAGTTGATCATGTAGCCCGTCTTCATGAGCTGACCAATGGAGCCGGCGTCCTTGGACGGGTCCTCAAACTCAAAGAGCGCGTCGTGCACGTTCGGGTCAAACTTGTCACCCACCTCACCAACAGGCACAATCTTGAACTCACGGAACACCTTCTGCAACTGCCCATCCGTCATCACGACACCTTCGTGAAGCGTCTTGATCGCCTCCATGCTGTGGTCCGGGTGCATTTCCTCAATGGAAATGCTCTCGTGGGCGCGCTTCAGATTGTCCGACACATCCAGTAGGCTCTTGGCAAATTTCGAGATGGCAAATTCGCGTGCGTTCTGCACATCCTGGCGCGAGATGCGGCGCACGTTCTCGGCATCCGCCAGCGCACGCATGAGCTTGTCGTTCAGGTCCGTGTTGGCGGCCTTGAGCTCCTCGACCTGCTTGCCCAGCGCCTCGGCATCCTCAGCGGTGGTGGCGCCTTCCTCCGCCGCGGGGGCCGCGTCTTCCGTGGCTTTCGCCGCTGGCTCACCGTCGACAGGCTTCTGCTCATTGCAGCGCACGCCGGCCGCACTGATGGTGCGCACCTGCTGCTGCGGGGCCACACGCGCGAGACGCGCCGACTGTGAGAGCACTACGCGGCGCAACATGATCGATATGAATGCAGATCGAGGTGTTCCTGTGCTCCTTTGATCAAGCTTTTCCAGCGACAAATGAAGCACCAGGCCCATTGATTGGGCCACGCCACCGCACCACACGTCAGAATGTTCGAAACCCTGGTTACAGTGTACCTCCGCTTGATAGGGGTAATTACTGATTTTTACGGAAGCTGGGTTTGTTTGCACAGTTGATCGATCAGGTTTCTGGTTTGAACTTCAGCTTGAACTTTAGATGTACTGTTTTAACGGATGCAAGACTCTATTGAGAGTGTATACTATTGCGAAGTATACGCTTGGTGGCGCTTCCATCAGAATCGAGATCACACCGCCGGTCAAGCAAGACAGCAACGGAAGGAGATGGCGGCGCGGAAGCAAGGGCGGCGCGCCGCGAACCAGGCGGCCACTACCAACGGCAGTAGTACGCTGAGCCAGGAGGCGCTGATGCAGCAGCAGGTGCTGCGCCATTACGCCAAGACTGTGTACTTTAATGACCTCTGGCGATCATTTTTGACCAACCTCGCCGGCCTCGTGCTTCTGATGGGCACGCTAACGCTGCAGCGCATGTACCACAGCGCATCTGGTCTGGGCTTCACCGCCGGATTCGAGCTGCTCTCAATCGTTATCGCCACTACCACTGTCTTCTTCGTCAAGCGCTGGTCCATGGTGTTGCTTGCATTCAAGGCCGCGTTCGCGTTCTCGCTGTTGCAATCAGTCTGGTTTGGCCACTCGTACTACCGGCGCAAGACCCTGCAAGACCCTGAAATCGGAGACCTCGCCCCGGATCAGTTCGCGTTTGGTGCGATCTACTTCGTAGTGTGCTGGGTCGCCGATCGCTACATGATGCGCTCTCAAGATTTAGCTAAGAAGACTGCGGATGAGATCCAAGAAGTACTCCGCAAAGCGCAATGAGAGGCACCATCCTGCCTCAATTACGCATATCAAAGATGACGCAACGCGATTAACAACACTACAGCTATAGAGGTGACAACCGGGGGGGGGTGTCAATACGCATCTCTCCAAAAAGAAAAGGAGATGACTTGTTGCATGTCAAATAGATAGAGAGGAGCAGGAATCCTGCTTGATAGGATGCCTGCCACATAAACCGTGTCAATAAACGAACTGGAATGTTGCGTGAAGGTGACAGCAATAAGCCAAGAATCGAAATCCGCAGTATCTATCCAACACCGCCAACACTACACTGCAATCTATCTCGACGTGATCGCTATCGCCAACGCCGTCGCCGCCACCAGTATCAACAGTCATGGGCGGCTACCGCGACGATCCGGAATGGGCCGATGTGCCCAAGATCCCACAGGATGACGGGCCCAACCCCATCGTGCGCATCATGTACTCGGAGAACTGTAAGTGTCCTTGTCCTCCTCCCCCTCCCCCTCCACCATCCACCTCCCCCCCCTCTAACGGACGGACCCATCCATGCCTGGCGCAGTCACGGACGTCATGGACTGCTTCCGCGGCGTACTTCAGACCAACGAGATGAGTGAGCGCACGCTGGCGCTCACGCTCGACGTGATCGACGCCAACCCAGCCAACTACACGGCCTGGCGCTTCCGCCGACAGGCACTGGCGGCCACCAACGCGGACCTGCTGGATGAGCTGGCCTACACGGAGCGCATGGCCATTGAAAACCCCAAGAACTACCAGATCTGGCACCATCGCCGCGAGATCTGCACACAATTGCAGGACGGCAGTCACGAAAAGCAATTCTCGGCGCGCGCAATTGAGGACGACGCCAAGAACTACCATGCCTGGGCCCATCGTCAGTGGGCACTGCGCACGTTTGCGCTCTGGGACGGCGAGCTGGACTACGTGGACCGCCTGCTGGCGGAGGATATCCGCAACAACTCGGCCTGGAACCATCGCTGGTGCGTTATGCAGCACACGACGACGATGAGCGTGGACGACCGTCGCCGCGAGATTGACTATGCATTGGCCAAGATCCGGCTCGCCGTGCACAACGAGAGTCCGTGGAACTACCTGCGTGGCCTGATGCGTGGCCACGAGCAGCACTTTGTCGAGTCGTTGGTGGCGACGGCGCAGGAGCTACTGGCGAAGCACCCGAGCTGCATCTTCGCCGCGGCCTTGCTTGTGGATTTGTACGCGTTCCAGGCCACGGCCGAGGCCGTCGGGACAGCCAAGGCGGTACGCTTGTCTCTCACTTCGTATGGTTGATCTGTATGGAGTCCTCGAGGATTGTGCTAATATTGAAGCTGGTGGGTGGGTTGCTTTGCGTATGTAAGCTGATTGAAACACTGATGACAGAAACGGATCGCGTGCGAGCAGCGTACTGGCAGTTCCGACAAACCACGCTCACGGTGAAGAAGTAGTAATCGACTCCTTTCACAGTGACCGACGCTCGTGCATGCTATCGTATCTAATGGTGCGCTATTAGCGTGAGCAGTGGGTGTTGACCAATAGCCCGGTCGACGCTTCATGACGAGAACAGGCTATAAATCAAAACGACATTTGGTTTCTGCGCACCGCACGCTCTCTCTCTCCTCCCACTCTTTCTCCCTTGCTGTCTCTCTTCCTAGCTCTCTTCCTCTCTTCCATCTCTCTTTAACTATTTTTTCTTGGGATTTTCTGTTTTCCTTCATAACGCTCAATGCATCCAATGTCTCCACGGACACACATACTACACCCATCGGTGGACGGATTCTTCGCACTCGCACTGGCTTCGTTCGCGAGCTCCAGGGAACGCACTGTGGGTGTTCTTTCCTTCCATCTTCTCTCAATGATTTCAACAACGAGGAAGGATCCTCGGTCTGACTTTAGTAGTCTGCCGGGAACGAGTTGACAGACACCATATCTTCCACCTTGTTGCCGTTGACCATAAATTCGAGACGGACACGCATCATCACGGGTTTCTATCGGAGTTCAACAATCACAGCAACACAACAAAAATTCAACAAAACAAAAAACGTTAGTGAACAAATCCATAAGCGAACCACCCGAATCTGCACTGATTGTTGAGCGACAACCAAGCACAACAAGAGTTTTCGTACCTCGCCGTGCATCGTGTTCTGGATCTTGACCAGCTGTGTGATGGTGCCACCACCAGTGGCAAGACTGTCCCCACTGGGCGGCTCCATCTTGAGCTTGATCGATTTCGGGAACGCCGCCAGGAAGACAAAGCTTGTGAGTGCCACGGGGCTATTGTTGCGGATGGTGGCCATAATGTATGTAACGGAGAGATCATCCTTGTTAGGCTTGGAGAGTGCCAAGTCGACCGTCAAGCCGTTCTTGTCGTAGGCACGCAACTCTGGGTTTTGAACAGGTACTGGTGCAGGTGCTGGAGTCGGTGCAGCTGCCGGTCCACCAAAGTCAAGCAAGCCCAACAAATCATCACCACTACCAGCGCTCGATTTGGTGCTTGCCCCAGGGGCAGGAGCTGGATTCGTCGACTGAGCGGGCCCTGTTGAAAAGAGATCGGCCAGCAAATCGACTGAATTTCCGGTTGCGGCAGGTGCAGCCGACTGAGCATTCGATGAGGCTGGTGCTGACGAACTTGAACCGAAAATATCGTCGAGGTCGAGTAAATCTTGCCCCGTCTTCTTCTTGGCCGGTGCATCAAATGCCTTAACAGCGATCCCTGAGTTCGTCGCGGCACCACCATTCGCCTTCGGTTCGTCATCGACCAGCAGATCCCCCGACGAGAAGCTCATGGCGTCCATGGCGGATTGCATTCGTTCTTGACGAGTGCGCACCTTGCTGAGATCGATCGCCGGCATGGTCGCCAGGATATCAGGACGCAGAGTCGCCCACTGCGGTTCACCCAGTGTGGTGTACTCGCATGCACGCTGCTGCAGCTCGAGCACCATGGACGTGTTGAACGACGCAATCATCACACGCAGACGTTGCACTTCCGTGGTGTTGGTCAAACGCGCCGTGAGCTTAAGCATGGCGTTCAATGCAAACGCCTTGGTGACTTCGGTCGACGCGTGGAAGCGCAAGATCTTCCTGATCAAATCCACGATCGCTGTCTCAGTCACAACGGCACGGTCCCCCAGCGCAATATCGCTCGCGGCCGCACCATCCTCCTGAACAAGCAGTGCACCATACTCACCGATGCACCAAAGTCCTACATGCACAAGAGCAAGCTGGGTGATATCGTCCTGCAGAGCCCAGAAGAGCTTGTGCGCCACGTAACCTTGTTCGCCCGTGCTGCGCTGAATGAGCGAGATCAACGAGTTACTTATCCGCTCATCGGGCAACGTAGCTCCAGCGATTGACAGCATCGTCACCAGAGTATCAATGTGCCACCGCGCGGATCGTGCATACCGGTCCGCCACATCTTTTACCGCGAATAACAGTCACACAGAAAGAAAAAAAAAGCGAATGGTTAGTCATGCATGGTGTCGTTTGGCTCAGACTGATGGTCATCGCACTTCTTACCGGCAATCTTGGAACACAGACTGGGCTTCTGCTCACTGGGGGCGACTACGAGGTAGTTGAGCATCTCACGTGCCAAGGGCTGGATGTTGGTAGAATTGACCAGTGCATACACGAGCTCGAACGCACGCTGGCGAATGGACGTGTCCGGGTCCTTGAGGCAGTCCACAATCGTGTTGGTGTGGCGCTGCACTGCCGCGGCATCATCGACAATCACCTTGGACAGCGTGTTCAGGGCCACATAACGAATGTTATTGTCTCGGTTCAGCAAGAAACGTCCAAGAATGTTGATGGCCAGCACTTTCAAGCCATTGTCGCTCTCGATCGCCATGATGGTTTGCACACACTCGTACAGGATGGCGTTGCCGGCGTTCTTGGCTGTTTCCGTGTTGGTCGCGACCTGCGCCAGCACATCATTCATGGCCTCACTCGCGGCTTCATTGCCCTTGCCCAGGATGCGCAACAGCTTCAAGATGGAGACCTGCAGGAATGGGTCCACGATGCCATGAACATCGTAATCGGACGAGTACCCCATGGCCAGCAAGTTGCGCAGATCACGCACGACCGTGGGGACGAGGTCATCAAAGAACCGCACGTTGCTTTCATCCAATGCAACAACCTCACGAATCAAATGAATCCCACCAAGCAAGACGCCGTGGTTCTTGGTACGTAGCAAACCCAGGATCGACTCAGAAAAGTCTTCCACAAGCTCGGGCACCATTTGAAACACCCGAATAGCAGCCAGGGCAGCCTTCTTGCGCAGGTTATCGTTATCGCAGCGCAGAAGTTTGTCGATGTCCATCACCAGATCGCGGGACATGTCGGCCTGAATCGACAAACCAATCATGCACATCATACCAAATGAAAGCGTTAATCACTTCCAGTACGAGGAGGCGCATATCCACGGACAAGAAGACGTACATTCGCCACGTTTCCGACGGCGGTCAGTGCTAGTCCAGCAATGAAATGGTTAGGATTGTTCAGATCGCTGTAACCAAATCAACAATCCACCACCACCACAACGACAACGACAACAACAACACCCATACAAGCCGCGTGAGTACGAGTCATCCATGACAATGGCCCGACTTCTCACCACACTGCTCCTCCTCGCATGCCGAAAAGGCAGCCCTCTCGCTACGTACTTCTTGACTGAATTGGTGACGAGGGTCAGCACATCTTCTTGGTCCGTTAGCAACAAGACCATTCCCTATCACCACAAGCCACGCCGAGTGAGTGTGAGTCACAAGATCGCTCAGCTAGACACTAGATTTGTGTCCAGATGGACTCATCTACGCACCAGGTAACCCATGCGCTTCTCCGCGAAATGCGGGCTGGCCACGACCTTGACACACTCCATCTGGCCGAAATGCGACGGGTACCCGAGCATGTGAATGAAGAGTAGCTTGGCCACGTTGCGGCTGCGGTGCTTGACATCCTGGTCCTTGAACGCCGTGCGGATGAGCGCGCTCTCCTTGGCGATGACCGCGCGCTCCTCGGCCGCGGTCTTGCACTGCCGCACGCTGCGGATCAGGTCCGTGAGTTTCTGAGTCATGGTGTCCTCTCCAAAAAAAAAAGCAAGCGGCGACCAGGCACGATCTCTTCTTTCTTCACAGGTACACAGACACACACAGACGCTCTGTCGTAGAGGATCACGCAGGTACAGACGCCACACGCAGAGACACAGAGACAGCGAGACAGCGAGGGAAAGCAGAGCAGAGCAGCCGCTGGCAAGTGCAGTCGATCAGGCGCGTATCAGGCGAGTTCGGTCGCAATCTCAATCCTTGATGCGATGCCAATGAGCGAGAGCTCTCCACGTTGGCACGAAAATACGAGGGAGGAGAGGGGGAGCGGGGAGGGAGGGGGCCAGCGCGGCGATTGGACAACATATTTGCCAATCATTGCGGGTCTAACGAAAGAAATAAGCCAATCGAATCGTATTATGGACGATCGTGGACATGGTTTCAGCCAATAATCATGGGGAACAGTGGGTTTTGGATTTGTGCTGTATGAAAGGGGACACCCCAAACCGTTACGCTTCAAGCACCGTTGAGCGTCCAAATCACGCGATTGGCATTTTGCATGTGCGAGTGCTTGCACTCAATCTCCCCTGCGTTTCATTGCAGAAGACGAGAATCTCTGTCACAATATCTAGCTAAAGTAGCATACAGCATTCCGGCCAGGATTCACTCTAAAGCTTCTTACTTGGCCATACGGGGCACGAAGGCAGGGATGTCGGTGATGGCGCGTCCTAGGATGAGCGCGTGCACATCATGCGTGCCTTCGTACGTGTTCACGGCCTCGAGATTGGCCGAATGACGCACCACATGGTATTCATCCGAGAGTCCGTTGCCACCCAGCATGTCACGCGCTTGGCGGGCAATGTCGAGGGCCTTGCCACACGAGTTCCGCTTGACCAGCGAAATGAGCTCCACGGGGGCAGTGCCAGCATCCACGAGACGAGTGACCTGAAGGCAACCTTGCAACCCCAACGAGATCTCCGTCACCATATCGGCTAGCTTCTTCTGAATCAACTGGTTCCTGGGGATATACACAGGCATGAGGAGCACAGCAAGTGATGTCAGTCAACGACCAAATCGACAATAGATCGGGCATCATGGTTGGCACCTACGCGGCAAGCGGAGCACCAAACTGGTTTCGGTCAAGCGTGTACTGGCGAGCAACGTTTAGGCACGAATCTGGGTTACAGAAAGCACCAATTGTACGTTAGATTCTACAGGACCAGCGATACATACAACATACAATTATAGGGACACGTACGAGCAGCACCAAGCGCTCCCCACGAGATACCCAAGCGGGCGCTGTTTAAGCACGTAAAGGGGCCCTAAGAATCAGACAATCCCATCCCGTGCACGTTGTTAATAGAGTGATGCTAATGCACGGCGATCATCCATCTTATGGCAGTAGTCTCAAGCGACGACTGACCTTCAGACCCTTCACCTTGGGCAACATGTTTTCCTTGGGCACTTCAACATCCTCCATGAAGATCTGGACATCAACATTACTTTCTGTTAATACGCAACGTTCGTTCGTCAGCAAGCTGACACTCACAGGAAAAGGAACTCACCATGCCTGTTGCCGACGCCATCAGGGTCGCCTTTCCGTGAATGTATTGTGTCGAAAGACCTGGGAAATCCTGTTCGATTCCAACAACAACAGAAACAGCAACATCATCAGTACGGTAGTGTATCCATAATCAAGAGCCCAACCATCCACGTACCTTGTCAAGGAGGAACCCTCGGATGTCGCCCTCATCATCCTTTGCCCAAACCAGGAAGACATCGGCGATCGGCGCGTTCGTGATCCAGTTCTTGGAACCGTTCAAGATGTACTTGCCTCCCTGGAGTTTGGCACGAGTCTCCATCCTGTTTTGTCACCAGGCAACAATAAATAGCATTGACCATTCAAATCCAGTCAGCAAAACATCGTTTCAATATGCCATGAAGACAGGATACACGTACGAGGATGGGTCCGAGCCGTGGTTGGGCTCGGTCAGGCCAAAGCACCCGATGAGCTCGCCCGTGGCGAGGCGCGGCAGGTACTTTTCCTTTTGCTCCTCCGAGCCAAACGTGTTGATCGGGTGCATGACCAGCGATGACTGCACACTCATCGCGGAGCGGTACGCGCTGTCCACCTGCTCCACGGCGTTGGCGATCAATCCGTAGGACACGTAGTTGACGCCCGCACACCCGTATCCCTGGATCGTCGGACCCAGGAAGCCCATCTCACCCATCTCGGTCATGATGCTCCTGTCAAACGTCGCGTTTCGGTTGGCCTCCACAATGCGCGGCAGCAGCTTGGCCTGACAATAGTCGTTTGCAGATTTCTACCACCAGCAACAGCGACATCAACAACAACAACAACAACAGCAGCAGCAGCAGAGCCACAACATACGTATACAGTCAAAACAAAAGGCATTGCCTGACCACGTGCCAGGCCAACGTGGTCTCATAACCACACGCAACATATCTGCCTCCGCCCTGCGCGATAGCTGCTCACGCACCTTGATCATGAGCTCCTCGTCCGTGAGTTGCGCGTCAAGATGGAGCGGATCCTTCCAATCGAAGCGGCCAGCACTGGCCATCGTGCGCGTGGCCGTCGGGCGCAACAGCGCCGCGCGGTGACGAAGGGCGAGCATGGTATGAACGAGCACGAGACGGTGGAGAAGGTGCTTGACAGCAGTGGCGTCAGAAAATGACGCGCTGCCGGCGCGGTAGATGAATGAGCTGAGAGCGGTTGAAGTACTGTGACCGCCCCGTGTGTACCGTGGCCGACCGAAATAAATTTTATTCGCCAGGGACGACACGGAAATTGGTAATTACGTGGCGTAAAAACGACTGGCCTGAGGGTAGGTACTACAGGCACTATCGGGTAACACGGGATGCAGGCGTGACTGTACAGCTTTTAAACAGTGACGCTTTCCCCTTTCGCGTAGGAAGTGTTGGCATCTGCATTCGCGATCCGCATTCGAATTGATGGAAGTCGCCGCCGAGATGGAGGCAACAGCGCGTGATCCACCGTTGGTGGATGCTGGCAGCGAGCCTGCGCTGTCTGCACAGGATGAAGGCATGGATGTGGAGATGGTGGACGCGCTGACGCCGCCGGAGGATGTGCAGAACACGGCGGAAAACACTGAAGACGCGGTGCTAATCAGTGAGGGAGACAGTCAAGGTGCTGATGGTACTGACGCCGAGGCCGTGGTGTCTGGTACGAATAGAACGACACAGCTATCAACTGCATCGGGTTCTGTGGATGCGGAGTCTGTATCAGCGCCTGCGATCGCGGATGAACCGATGGCGGTCGATGCAGAGGAGCCGGAGGTGAAGGCAGCGGTGCCCGAGCAAGCAGTTGCCGATACGGTCGCGGCGAGTGAAGCGAATACAAGCGCACAGGCAGAGCCAGGACCCGGTGCAGAGCAAGACGTAATCGTAGAATCTGATGCAGAAGTTGTACTGAACGCAAACGCTGGCGACCCATCCGCCGCATTGGTCGACTCGACCTATGTGAAGGACTCCACCGCAAGGAACGGGCAACAAACAACCACGGCAAATGCTGGCGATCCACTGAAGCCTCTAGGACATCCGAATCTGACTGATCCGTCAGCCAACGCACCAGTAAAGGCTTCACCGCAGCACCAGACACTGGATGTATTCGATGTGGAGCACAATGACGACGAGTATGATCCGGCGCTGCCTTCTCACGGGCAGGATATGACTGTACATGCAACCGACGCGGAGGATCCAGCACATGCAGATGATGAGTATGACCCGGCCAAATCTGGCAACACTGAAGAGGTTAGCAGTTGTGGAAGAATAGCTAAGGAACGGCCGTCTCTGCCGCAACCGGCAGAGTCAAGTAGTCGACCCATTGCATCCTCTTCGGATGGCCTGGTGCAGTCCCCTGCAGTGGCCTGCAAGAGGAAGCCAGGCGATCCCGGCGCAGCCTCGGCAACATCTACTCCGACAAACGCGGTCACGCCAACCACTGCATCTTCGTCTACAAAATCTCCTAGTAACAAACGACCACGACGGGATGAACCAACTTCCTCACGAAGTCCTGTCGCCACGATTTCCAAGCCATTGGATAAGCGAGGGCTACGTGACGCTGCCTGGGACCGCCTTATGGCTTTTGAATCCAATGCCGATTTTAAAGTGGCGCAGGTGAGTCGCGCAGCCTTTTCATCGATCTCGTCCCTGCCAGAATTTGCCCAGTGCATGGTGATTGCTCGATTCACTCGCACGCCGATGAAGGAGATTCGTGACAAGAATGGACTCATCATGCGATTATATCATGAATATTTGAAAGAAAACCCACACGTGCGTGACCTTCAGCCAGTCAGCGCCTTCGTCGACGACCCAGCCTCCGATCCAGGCCTTTTTGAGTATGGGTATGCACCTCCTACCCCGGTGGCAGGGATGTCGGCAGTTCCAGTTCCACTTCGCTTCGATGACTATGTTCCAGCTACTATCAGCCAGACACCTATTAAAAAAGGTAGCGGTCAAGCCGGCTCGGCATCTTCGTCATCAACCCCGAAAGGTACATCGGCGGCGACGACTCCCTCGAACGCGGAAACAGATGAGTTTGGCCGCGTGATCGCGCCGCGCGCTGTGGATAAACCGCAGACGCAGACCTCGTCACGGTCGACTCGCCCAGTGGATCCTCGGCGAGCTTCATCGAGTACGACTGAGTTGGTGTCCAATACCACCACTGACACTGTGGCCCCTACCAGTTCCACGACTCTTGGTGCGGTGAGCACTACCAGTGCAGGAAAGCCCTCGGATCCGCGGCGACGAAAATCATCAGGTAGCGAATCAGCTGGAACTACACCGACCTCACACGCCGGTGTCCAACAGCCTTCAGACGCGGCTGTCAGCGTGTCAACGATGGATCCTAGTGAAGCATCGCCAGCGGTAGATACGGCGGCGCAATCACCGCAGAATGTGCATGTGCGGATCGAGAAGACGGATGTATTTGCTCGCCTACCACGCAGCACGAAAACTGTACTGGACATCATGATTAACGAAGGACGACTTATCCAGCCAATCGACGACAATGTGCTCACGCGGCTTGTGGAAATCCCGGAACCGGTCGCGCTGATGGCTGTGGAAACCTTGAGCATGACCGATCTAGGAGCAGTACAGGACGTGTCTAGCTTACTAGCAGGTATTATCACTCAAAAGCTGGAACTACCTGCCACGCAAACCACCTCGCTGACTCAAGCTCAAATACCGGCTTCCAGTCAGCTAGATCATGGGGTACCTGCACCTATTGCTGCTTCGATATCGGGTCCTCCAATAGCTGGAACCGGCCGATTTTCCACACACCCGACGATCGATCATGCTGTCGCCAACCTGCCGCCATCTGTGCAGACCCACCTGCTGAGCCTCGTGGCCAGTCATGTGCTACCCTCTGTAGACGAGTTTAGCGAGAAATGTTACGAAGTACTGGGCCAGCTCTCAGAGGGGCTTGCGAACGAGGTGCTTACGCGCTTTGCCAATGCCAACCTGACTACTGTGCGCAACCGCAGTGGCTTCCTCATCGGTGTGGTGAAGAAATGTCGGCAAGAGTACGGGTTCAATTGAGCACAGCGTTGCCAGTGTTTCTAAATATCGGATGACCTCCACACGTTCCGTGGTGGACCAACGGTCAATATAGCAAGCCCATGCAAGCTGCAAGGTGCACCTCACACTTTTGTTTATGTAGATAGGTTGTCTCTTTCGCTCTCCGGGGCTTGCAGTCACATGTTCTCTACCTATCATCACCCACCTGTTGCAAGTTCATGCACAACTGTTTCGACTGCTTCTAGAATATTACCCTTGGATGAGCCTTAACCGCTACCATGAGCAATACCCATGGTGGCTGGCGCCATGGCTGCCGTGGTGTCGTCTCGTGCTCGCTCCGGTTTTAGGTCAAACTCGGTTTCCTCAAAGCCCAATAGCCGGTGTCGCGTGGCCCCACCGACATCACGGTCCATGCCACGACGGTGCGCCTCCTCCATTTGCTCCACATTGCTCCCACAACTCCCACATTGGCGCTGCGATCGTAGCGCCTCGTTCGCGCAGGCCACATGGAATGCATGGCCACAGCGGAAGCGCCGGATCTACGAGCATGGGCACCACACACAACGCACCATATATCAAACACTGGTGAGCAGAACGCAGCAGCGATGGTAATGCCAACGGCAGCGGTAGCAGCAGCAGCAGTGGTGTCTATATAACCACTCAGTCAAGCCAACAACACTGCAACACGGCGTACCAAGTCAGTGGGCTCCATGGCCATGCCACACAGCGCACAGGGCGTGGCGAGACATGAGTCTCGTACACGTGGAGGCAGCTCCTGCGTGCGGTAGACGGGCAGCCACGCTAGAAGCACGGACAGCGGGCGTCGACCCTCCGGCCATTGGTGGTGATCTGGCTCGTCGTCATGGCGATGACCATGGTGATGGCGCCGTATCGAAGCCGTGCACTCAGTCATCTTCAACCTGAGGTGCTCTAATCAAATCAAAATCAAATCAAATCAAAAGGCGACTGCGTTGGATACTGGTATCTATCGAGTAATTACGCTACGATACGGGAAATGTACCAGAGTTACCATCACGGTAACAGAACCGTAATCTGCTTCAACATGGGTGCATCGAATCGATGAATGGAAATGATACGTTCATTGGTATACTTGATGTTCTTCGTTTTTGCATGAAGTTTTGTGTGGGGGGTGGCATTGTCCAAAATGTATACATCCGTGGTGGCCACTGATGGCCTCTGCGCTGGTCTCGTCGGGTCTCACTCACTCTGGTCGGATTAAAATGCCCAGCTCATGTGGCATGCAGGGCCTCGAGTTCCTCGTCACTGGTAAAGCCGAGGCTGTTGTCATCGCCGTTCAACTCGAGCTTACTTAGCTGAATGCTGCTTCCGCGACTGCTGTCATTACGTCCATGGCTGGTGCGGTACTTCCGCTCGTAAAATAGCATGTACGCGCATGAGCCGAGCACTTCCTCCTCGCTGGCAGCACGCACGCTGTCATCCGATACGAAGAACCATTGCCGGGAGGACCGCACGCGTCGAAATGCCGTGAAATGTCCATACCGCTCATTCCCGTGGTGTAGGATCACGGCCACGAGCTCATAAATAAGATGGTGGGCACTGCCCAGAGCATGGTCACCTGGCTCGCTCGGTCGATGCGTGGGCAATCGGCGCACGTGGCCGTTCGTCTTGGTATTCATCTTCATCGTCGTCGTCGTCGTTGTTGTTGTGACCAACTTATTCTGTTCGCTGCGGTTGGAAGGCTGTTCATAACGGCAAAACGCCGACATGTTCAGCTCCATGGGGAACAGCACGGGCGTGTCCACCTTCCGGGCGTGGCCACTCCACGCGTGGTAGACCTTGCGGTTAAAATGGAAGCAAAACACATCGGGACACCGGGAAAACTGCAGTCGCTTGGTGCTATCGCTCAGTACGCGGCAACGCGCATCCGATGCAATCTCCTGTTGGTACAGTGTCTCATCAGCGTCATCCTGCAACATGGTCTCCAATTGGTAAATGTCCTCCTTGAGTTGATGCAGCTCCAACTCCGTTTCAATCGTGGCCATCGCCACGGAGGCATCATCAACACTAGCACCAGCACTAGCATCACCAGAAGCACTAGTATGGCGTGTACTCGCCTCGGCGAGTGCCATGCGTCGCTTTAAAGTGTCGTAATCGTGCTTCTTGAGCGGGAGTTCCTTCTGCGCCGTACAGTGACAGCATTCCACCCCATTGATCAACTCCGCCGCCGTGTACTGCGTCAGGCAATCCGTCAACGTGATGGCACGAGACGCGCAGGCCGTCGACTCGCCAAAGGATAGTGACACGTCCAGGAAGCGGCGGTTTGTCATGGGCCGATACGAGCCACACTCAAGGCACTGCAACAGGTTGACCTGCAGCCCCGTGAGTGGGTTCCACCGCGTCTCATCCATGGCATCTTCAAAGCACAAATCGCTGATGGACCCTGTGCCGCCACCACCAAAGAGACTTGTGGAGGGGAACAAATCGCTCAGGCCACCATCGCGACGCATGCAGCGTCGTTGCTCGTCGTGCACGAGGTTGATGAGAAACTGCAATAGCTCCTGTGAATCCTGTAACCATCATCCACGCAAATAGACGAGCGAGCAAACCAACACAATATACACAAACCTGTCAGCAAAGCAAATCGTGGATGAATGCTGCATCACAAGTGATCTGCCTGTCCTTTAGATAGAGGAGCAAGCAGACACAAGCGAACACTATGATAGACACAAAAAGGCGAGACGAACTTGTTGTTTGTTGCCCCGAAAGGCCCTGAGTTTGTTGCAGAGCTCTTGGTTCAGTCGCCGCGGCGTCACCGCTGGGCAGGGCGCGTCCGCGGGCACAGGAGATAGATCTGTCGTCCACACAAAAGCGTCACGAAACGAGTCGTGAATGAGTACAATCGGCTGTGGTGCTGTGCTATTCGTCTCCGTGCGTCCAATGCAATACATAATAAGTACCCCCATCCTAACCTCGAAGGCAGTCCCTGAGCGCGCGTGTGAAGGGGATCTGCTGGTTCTGCTGCAGCGACCGGTCATCAATCTGCTCCAGGTAGTCGTGGAAGCTATCCAGCGACGCCAGTGCCTGCAGGATGGCGTTGAAGAAGCATGTATTGCCCAGGTTCTGGATCCCAGGGATCAGGCACGGTGTCGGTTCCATATCACCGGCTAGCGCCTCCTCTAGATGAGCCGCGTACCCGTTCACGTATCCATTGGCCGCGTCATTGCCATTGTCATTGCCCTTGCCATGATGGATTGTATCGTGGCCCTTTCCATTGGCATCGCCGTTGGTCTGGCTCTGGTCATCAGCGTAGCCGTTCGCATTGCGGAGCCCGCGGTCGTGGCCATTGGCGAGCGCATGGCGCTTGGTCTTCTTGTCGTCGGGATGCATGGGCTGCACCATGGATTGCACCACGCGGACAGACGCCCCACACACAGGGACAGAGAGGTAGACAGAGGTAGAGAGAGGTGGAGAGACGGCGAGCGACTCGGTAGGAGATGCTGATCGGAAGGAACAACCAAAGCGGCTTGGCTTGGATTGGTGTGCTTCTTTCTCTCTTGTTGCGGAACACTGGAAAAGTGGTGCACCACCGTCCATGTGGTTTGATCGGTGCTGAAGTAATGTTGGGTTTCTATCCAATCGCGTTGTCGCGTGTCTACTATTTGAACCAATCGCAATCATTATTTTCTAGATGACGGTACCCAAGAAGTTACGTAAACCAAGACATGAACGAGCTCCTGATATGAAAAAGCGCACGACAAAAAAGAATGAACGACGGCTACGAGTGTGGGCTGTGCGGTGTCGCCTGGATGAAGGACAGAGATGTCTCGAGCGTCTGCAGCTGGTCACGAAGCCCAGGCGCCATGCGCTCGACAAGCTCTCGGCAGCTACAGAGCACCAACGAGGACAGGACGCGCACGAGAACATGCAAGAGGAGGAGGTTGGTCACAGCCAAGTCGACGCCGACGCTCCTGCAATTGGGGATGCGCTACGTACTGCAGGTCAACGTCATACGCGGATTGAAGGGCGGTCTGATTGCGTCCCAACGTGGCGATATTCTGTCTTTGGCGGGTGATTTTCACATAGTGCATGCATCGGAGACAGTGAGTAGTAAGGAACGCGCAGGTCTCACTAAGCACATGATAGATGGACAGACATACACCGAGAACGCGTGCAAGACAGACCTGAGTCGTTGCCAAGAAGTCAAGCACGCGATCGATATGCTGGCCAGCAGCGCGGGCCGCCTGGCCGAGCCCCACGAGCGCTGGCTGTGGTGGGTGTAGCCAAGTCGACAGCTCTTCCTGGAAGATGGATCGCACACTGTAATCGAGATGCGAGGGGAGAAGAACGATGGACAACTTTTTATTAGCAAACGCAAAAGCAGACGTCGAAAGCAAGTGAGAGAAAGAGAGATTAAGGCGACGATGCAGATCGCGTACCGGTCAATCAGGTCAACGCATTGGCTGAGGTATTGTCCTAGTGCACGACTGAGCTCCTACAGTGCGGAGTTAGCAAGCATATTCAAATGACGGGAGCCTTAAATCGAAGGCAGAGGTGAATCACTCAGAGTATGTACCTTGGAATGAGACGCGCCATCGACCAATTGGGGGGCTGTAGTGCCGGCTTCAAGCGCCTTTAAATGATCGCTTGCAGTGGTAATACGCAGGGCGAGTGCGTCGTGTTGCTGCATTCGCTCCCAGCCACGAAGCCACGAATGAACATATCAGTGCAGAACCTTCGCGGTGGCCAGTGGAACGGCATGGGCGTCGCATCACGTACGCGCTTGAGAGCGGCAATATCCTCGCCAAAGCGATTGGCGAGCGACGGGTCTGTAGCCTCTTGTGCAAGCAGCTGAATACTCATCGGGAAGATATCGCAGCGCTCTTGGAATAGACTCTCCTGGCGAAGAAGGAACGAAGCCCAAGGTGGGTCTCACTCAGTCAATCATCCTATCAAGCGCCAAATCGCATCTCATGAAGACCTCATTGATTCCCTAACGCATGTTCATACCTGGTTGGCGGCTACATCACCGAGTATGCCTAGGGTCTCTGATAGAACGGCAGCATCACCTCGGTCCTACTCTCAAGAAAAGAATCAGCAGCGACAGCAGTCATCTTCGTCAATATCCTCAACACTTGTCCTGCCCACCCATCAAATCAGCAGGGAAGGCCTACAGCGTCTACCTCAATCTGAACGCGACCATGCACGATTTCGACGATGGCAAGCAGATATACCAAGCTCAGCGGATCAAACTGATCAGCGTGAACCAGCGCGCTGCATTGGGACTCTCCTCCCTGTTACGTTGACAAAACACAAAAGACAACCACCGCCTGCTTTGAGCCACAACAAGGGATAAATTCAAGCAAAACAACAGTAGAAAAGCATAGCAATAAGTGCGTACCGTAGTCAGTAGTTGCAACCACTGCGTCAATTGTGCGGCGCTCGGTTCGTCACGTGTCCATCGTTCATCGGTGGAGAAGCGTACGTTCGGATGCGCATACACCGCGTACAGCCAGAGAACCAGCGTTCTCCTGAAGGCGCCGGACGTGAGCTTCTCTTCCGTGACGCTAAGGTACGCGGGACATCGCAATGCCTTGAGATAGAACGCTAGCCGAGGCAGCTTATCCATCTCCATCATCATCGCTACAGTATTTTGTCATGGTCATTGCGCTCATTCGCCACATTTCGAACCGATTAACGGTTATGAACTGGGTGCCACTCCTGTGTAGCCATGTGGAAGCGGTGAAGTTGCGGGATCAGATGCGGATATGGCTGCATTTTCATTTCCATTGGTGTTCATATTGAGAACACGAGCAAATACCCCCACCATCTATCAGCCACCATGCGAGCTATGTGTGTTTGATGACGATGCGCGTGGTGCGTTTCGAGTGATTTGACGCAAGCGCAATAGAGAACTTGACCTGTTAATGTCGACAACAAGGAGAGAAGTTCAAACCGTTTGGCGAGCTTGACACTGAGAAACAACAGCATAGATATCTGGTTGGGTCGGTAGAAAGCTGTCGCTCAATTAGTGAATGGGGTCGTCTCAGTTTTTGCAAGGATGTAACTATCTCCAGAAGCTATTCGGACGCTGCGGAGTGACTCTGTCTAGAATATTTGAGCGAGGCCGCGGCACGTAGACACATACGATCGGCAGCGCATTTGGCACCCCGATGGCGATGATGTCCTGGATCCACGGGTCTACGTCCAGCTCTTCCAGCACAAAACCCAATTGAATGCTCTGCACCTCTGCACCAACGAGCATGGGAGAGACGTGGTGTCAAGACGGGCAGGCGCGCCGTGAATTCGCGCATATTTGAGCACAGCTTCCTTGAAAATCTGCACGTTCACTACGATAGGAATTGCCAGCTGATTAGCTGGAAGTGGCACACCTCCTGGAGCAGCTACTTGCAACCACGGTCATCTTCCTATTCTTCTTCTTACTCTTCGTCTAACTTGCCTTCTGTTTCTATGGTGTCATTGTGAAAGCGAAGCATGAGAAAGGAAACGAACTAACAATTCTGTATAAAACAGAAGATACTACAGTGGATTTCATTCAGATCGCGTCCATCTTGTGAATTGTGAGCACATGTGACCACCACCATCTATCAGTTATCATGCGTAGGAGGTGTGTTTAACGACGGTGCGCGTGGTGCGCATCGAGCGCTTTTTGGTCGATGCGTGCGAGGCACAGCACTGGCCTGTTAGTGACAACAACAAGAAAAAATATTAAAACAGGTCGGCGTGCTTCACGCAGTGATCTGTAGAATAGATATGTAGATTTGAAGCACGTACAGATGAAGGACGTGCCGTTCGTAGCCCCCGCTTGATATGGTTCTGGTGCACCTGAAGTGCTTGCAGACGCAGCGTGATGTTTCTTTCTTCTTCCTCCATCGCATCAATCTGCTTGAGTGCCTCCTGTTCGCGCTGTTTCTCCTGACGAAGACGTGCTAAATGCTGCTGTTCCAATGTCTTGAGTAGTTGATTCTGTATTCGATTGATTGAGCAATAACGACGCGTAAGAAACCCACTATCACGAAGAGACTACTATGTCGCCTGGCCGTGGAGTAATTCCATTCAACCTGTTTTGCATTTCGTTGTAGTTGACCCTGCTGCTGCTCCAGGCGAATGCGCTCTTTCACAGCTGCTCGTCGCTTGGCCTCCGCTTCATCCTTCTGCCGGTGTTTATCACGGATAGCCTGATGTCGGCGAAGCATTGTGTTCAACGCCAAAGTAAGTGAGGAAGTTGTCAATTCGGTGGCAACTATGCCGTTCTTTGCTCTTACCTGTTGTTTCTCCTTGTACTGCCGCGCTGCATCTAACTTTTGTGTCTGTATCTCCTGGCGTTGTTTCTGAAGCCAAGGCAACGCATAGTCAGATAAAGAACCCAATGGTTCACGACAAACCCTTTATCATCCGCTACCCTACCGAGAGCATTTCTAGTTGTTCACGACTTCTTGGGACTTTGGGTTTGCTTGTACGAGTCGTTGCTGCCGAAAGCGGTCGCTGGCCACCTCCCTTAGGCTGCTCCCCTAGCGATTGAGTGTCACCCAGGCTGCTCAACATGTCAATTCTCTTTTGTTGGCTGTGTTCTTTGTTCTCTGCTCGGGTAGGACGAAGCATTTTGTTTGGAGAGGTTATCTCACATTCGAGCTGCATCTTCATCTGTTGTACTTCGCGCAGGGCCTGCTCCTCCTTCGCGCGATAGTGGGCTATTCGCCGCGCCAATTTTTGCGCGGTCTCCTCAGCGTTCTTCCGTGCAGCCGTGGCGTGATAAATATTTCCATCTGTCGAAGTATCCATTGGCAGTGGTGAAGCGCCCGAAGTTTCTCCAAATCGCCATCGAGCGTCAAAGGTTTGGATTGGAGCACCGGGATCGTCATCGATGCTAGTAGCGCTGAACGCTTTCTCTTGGAGAGATTGCGCTGTTTTAATATGCAGCGACTCTGATAAATGGTCTGGCGATGCTGGGGATCGTTCATGAAGAGCGTGGTGAAAGCTTCCAAGCATTGTACTCGGGTTCGAATATAGTTGCGCTGGCACTGGCTTTGATGCGGTGAGCCCGCGCGGTGAAAATCCTACGTATGCGCAAGTTCGTGAGCGCAAAGGGGAACACTCACCATTGCCAATATTCTTATCCTCTCGTTCACGAGCAGAAAATGGTGCGATGGTGGTGATCGTTGCTCCACGTGAAACTGAGCCTGCTGACCGCGGGCGTGGCGGTGTGGGTGACAGCACTGCATGTGGTGCTGAGCCTTGTGGTGTCGAAGCTGAGGCCATAGAGAGATAAAACATCACGAGACCTGTTAATGACAAGCACAATTCAATGGATTCGACATCATTTGTGAGGCGATCGTCAGCCTGAGAACGAAGAAATAATGCATCGAGTTGAAGAGAATCTACTGTGCGTCGCCTATTTTGGGTTTACAACTCGATACATTCTACAGCCATAGCGCAGCAGACCCGACAATTGCATGATATCTGGGACCAAAACAACCAGCCATCTGCTGGATGCACTCAAGTTCCAACCGGCGTCTAGCTGCCCTCTATCATTTCACGCTGATAGTGTTAGACTGTCGACTGCATACCCAGGCATTCGTACTTCAATCGAACTTCGCCTACATCACCCACTCAAAGCACACAGTGAAGATAGACGTGGAAGTATGAACTCGCGTCCATCCAAAACACCCAAAAAGAAGCCAAGGCCACCACCACCGAATACTCTGGGAGCCAACGCCCAACCACGCTCGCGTCCTCAATCACCAGCGGTTTCTCGAGGCTCCGCAGCTTCTTCACCATTACTGGGGAGTAGTGGCCATTCGCGCACATCACGAAACTCCAAGACGGAAACCAACCCGAGCAATAACAACTGCGGTAGCAGCAACCAAAGGTAGACAACGTGCTTGTTAACTAGCGGTGTATTGTTCTGTGTGTTCACCGTTCGCTGTATTTGCTATCATTTCTTTTCCAGCCCACGAGACATAATTAAGGCACGCTCCGCAGCACAGGCAACGGACAACGAAGACCAAACTTGGGCTGACCCGCAGCACGACGAATGGCTACGTCAATCGGATTCTGCCTTAGCAACGATAGAGAAGCAAGTGGCTAAAATGCTTAACGACATGGACTCACGAAACGAGAAGCGTCAATCCAGGTTCGTAAGTTAATGAACCTGCCGCAATAAACATCCTGGGAATCCTGTCGTCATCCTGAAAATTCTTGACTTGCCGAACCAGATATTCAACGATGCGGGAAGCTATGTCAGGGAAGGATGAACAGATCGACAAGCTGCACGGAAGGTTGGTTCATGTTTATTTGGTCTACGTGGCCGTCTGTCACTCTTTATCAGATGCTCGCAGAAATGAGACATGTGTATCGCCTTCCAACACTTACCCGTGGCAACGCGTATCACTTGGGGTACTATCACGGACAGCTATGGCGAGCTGACAAGGCAGCTTCACGATCTCGAGGAGCTATCAAATGGTGATCTTGACTCACACATGCTTGACAAAATGTTCATTAGTATACCTGTGGATGAGCGACGGCAACTTCTGCAAAACAATGAGAACCCCGAGTGACTTTCAGCATACGTCAAGAATTTTCAGCTTATCACGCGGTCTGTACTGCCTAGACGTCCACAACAGCCTCTTCCCGATTTTGTTGTAGACGCGATGGAAGTTTATCCTTAAAAATCTGGTCCAATGAAAGAATCTCTGCTGTCAGTCGAGATGGAGCAGTTGCACCAAGTCCAGCAACGTTAGTCAAAACATGGCCGACGTCGCGTTCTTGTTCCCATTCTTGTTTCCACTCTTTAGCCAACAATCGCCATTCTGAGGCGCTCCAGATTCCCGAGGCTGTTTTGTGGTCGACTCCAGGTTCTAGCAACGATGCCCATGATTTGTCTAAACTTGACTCCGTTGATGACATTGACTGTCTCCGAGCTCGGACGCTCTGAAACAATGCATGTACCAACTCTTTGGACGGTTTCACTGATGTTCGTGAATACAGTTTACTTTGCAATAGAGGAAACAGCGATTCTTGAGCGCACGCGGTGAAAGCTTTACGCGTTACACTGCACATCCCGGGAACAACACCAGCCATCGGGGGCACTGAGGTCGCAAAACTGAACAATCTTGCCCCGAATTGGTGCATCAACGGATTTGAGTCGGATATTAGCTGATAGAAAGTGCGCGGCGTTTCGAACTCGCAAACCGTCTCAGTATCGAAAGGATGTTTTCGCTCTTTGAACGCTAACACATCCTCAATAAACTGAGAAATTCCATCCTCGCTGAGGGATGATCGTGAACCACTTCGCGCTTGTGTTGTGTTAATGCCACAGAACCAACGTCGGAAATACTCCTTCGCATACTTTCCAATTGATAGCCACTGAAAAGATACGTGGTCCCTAGGAAGTGACGGAAGGACCATATTGTAGTTGAATGTGTAGGCCAAAAACATTAGCGGCTGGTCGTATAGTTTCCACGTCTTGTCGACCTGTTCTTGAAGATACCTTACATGGTTGACCATGCGCGCAGAACTTGGATTTTCTTCCCAGTCGGCCACAATTGCCGAATATTGTTGATGCATTCTACCCAATTGGTAGAATACGTCAGAAAGTGTAAACGTCGTAGCAAGTGCGTTACCGCCGTTTACGGCAGCTGTTGTGGGATGCATTAACCGATACGTTTCCTTGATTGGTGACATCAACTCACTCATGGAAACAACCATCTCCCAGAATTGAGAGTTTTGGATAGTCCCCAGGACCTCACTGGAAAGTATAGCACACACACCACTCGAATCTTCCGATGCTCCGTCATTTGCATTGGCTGTAGAAGCTCGAATCGCGATAATTTTGATCGTGTCCTCGTACTGACGGACGGAATCGATGCATTCAATAAATGAGTACCAGTTTTCGCGACTCGACACAACTAGGGTCGCATCTGCATCACCGCATTCCTGCCTCAAGCAATCTCGCACGCAGTTATTGTTGAATGCGCGTACAACCTCGATTACTTTCCCCATGGTTTCCACGTATGAATCGTTAATAGTCAAAATAACTCCTAACGCATTTGTCAGAAACGTTTCAAACGATGGAAGCACTGCAACAGGTGGATGAGGATCATCGGCTGCGGCGACAGCAGCTCTAGCAGCGGCACACGCCAACAAGCTGTCTGCAACAATTGCGATCAAATGAACACCTTCTTCGTACAATGACGTCACAATATGCGTGATTTGACTGGACAAACCATCCAATACGCCATTTTCCATACCCACATCGATCAATTTGCACGCGCAGGTTTCACCAAGAGCATTGATCACGGAGAATAAAACCAAATTGGTCCTTTCAGTCTTAGACTGCCATGAGTTGATCGATAGTGTCACACCAATGGAATCTTCTTTCACGCGTCTTCCTTGATTTTCACAAAACTCCTGAGATATAGAGTTAAGAGCGTCAGCGGAGAATAAATTTGATAAAGTTGGAAGGTTCCGACCAAACACTTTAGCAGATTCTTCCATTGACGTCCAATCCAGGGGCAATCCACTCGATAATGTAGCTTTCAAAAAATGACGATTCAACTCGATCTCCGTGGCTGAACCATGTTGTGCCCCACTCGAAGGTTGCAATTGTCGCATCAATGCCTCCAACTCTGCTGACTTCTTTTGCGCCACATCACGATGCAAATTGGACTTCGACCACGGAGATGCCTGTCCACGACTGGAAATATTAGACTGCGACGACCGATCTGTGACTCCAGTACTAATCACCTCTGCTGTCAAACCTGTCGAAATCATCTCTTCATCAAGCACCACTTGCGGGGATGAAGTGTCACGCATGACAGCCTGAATGGAGCTTGCTGGGACAATAGTCACTGTCGTTGCCACGGCTGCTACCGATGCTATTGGTGTTGCTACTGCTGTCGTCACTACTCCACTCTCACGTCTTTTATCGTTGTCGGAACTTTTTTTTATCTTTTTCACCGCTGGCAGTGTGCTTACTTCCACATCTTTCGGTTGCGCGTGATGCCGCTTGTTGAAATTGACTGCATCTTTTTGGGCACACACGATCCGCAATTGCTTGACAATCTCTTCGGGGCAATACATACACTTCTGTAGATGACGAATCATATTCCCGGAAACACCACGGATCGACAGCGGATCAACACCATTGGCGCTGCAATATTTGCAATACGCGTTGTGGTGGAACCGGTTCCTCTTGGAACCGCGCACAAAGTGGTCCCACGCCGGGTGGCTGGGGCGTCCCGTTTTCTTGTCGGACGGCTCCGCTCTTTCCACAGCATCGACTCGAGCCGTATCACTCGTCGTCGGTGCGAGAGTAGCATCCGTCGTGGTAGATGTGGCTGGCACCGAGAGCTCGGTGCGTGAGGGTTGACCACCACCAGTGGGGCTAACTGTCGTCGATTCCACCGCCAACGCCTCCTGTTCGCGCGCTCCCTCCGTATCGGCATTCTCCACGGTAGTTGGCGTCATGTCCACGCTGGTCACTAGCGCATCCGTTCCGGCCGTGTTATACGACGATGCCATCGCATAGTCAAACAACGATGCGCTATTCGTCGTGGCCGAGGCATCCTCCGCCGCGTCCTCCACTGCCGCGCCACCGCTCTCTTTGTCTGTGACGGCTTGCATGACAGCAGCCGCACCATCATCGCCGTGTCCATCGGCGGGTGGCGGCGAAGGCTCAGCGGCATATGTCACCGTGGTCGCGTCTGCATCCGTGCCATTGCTCATGCCAGCGCCCGCTTCCGTGACCGCTGGCTCTTCCTTTGGCGCCACCTCCACCTCCGTCTCCAATGCCTGCGGTATCTCCATCCTCACGCTCCTGCCTGGATCACCATCACCATCACCATCACCATCGCCATCATCATCATCATCATCATCACCGACACCCAGATCACCACACGTCAGTCAATCACGCTGTCTGTCTGTCTGTCTGTCTGTCATGCACGGACTACAACGGCAACTTCAACACATGCACTCACGCACCTCGCCTCGTTGGTTCTCCGACGCGTAAATACTGCTTTTTGCTTGCTATGTAAAAACCACCTGCGCCAGCAAAAGACCAAGAAACCCAGCGCGCCCTATCGCATATCGGATACAGGCCTTCGTGGACAGAGAGGGAAGCTGGAGTGAGTGGCTGGCTTGGTGGAAAAAGTGGCTCCGAGGTTTTTTGTTGGTGCGTGTTTGGTGTTTTTTGAAACCGAGGTTGTTAACTTATGCGCAATTTGGGCATGTTTATCCGGATGGTTCGCGTTACAGTAGGAACGGATCCGCTTTGATTTGATTTGATTTGATTTGCGAAAAAATGACGACTGATGGTGACGATGAGGCGCTGCCACGGCATGTGCGCGTCTCGGCACCTGCCAAGGTGTTGCTCTTTGGCGAGCATGCGGTGGTGTATGGGTGCCCCTCCATTGCCGCAGCACTGACTGACCTGCGGCTGTCGGTAGCTATCGTACGTGGGAAGGCACAGATGCCCCAGTGGATGCTGGAATCGATGATGTGAGAGGAGATGTAGATGAGCAAACTGCTCACTCAAGCACCTTACGTCACGTGTCGCTTCTCCATGCTGTTGCAATGATTAGGATCGTCTTGATGCCCACGGCGATGAAGAGGCCTCGATTGTGTTTAGCTTTGATGATATCGCAATGAATGGAGAAGCCACGGGGAATGACCCTCGCCATTACTATCGATTAGACACACTTCGCGAGGTCATCCAAGATTACCACCTCGATTCTGCATTCGTGCCTGCACCCTCGCAGTCAGTGCTTGATCGCATTGAGGCGCTAGTTGAGCATGAAGACGAAGCGTACGCCAGGGCCCTTCGTCCTTGTGTATTCCTCTGCTGTGCGGTATTACACTCGTCGTCATTCTGGAGCGGGTAAGTCGTTAGTACCTTTGCCATGCGGCTAGAATAACGAACTGCGTATTGATCGAGTTGTGCGTCCATTCGACTGCTTCCAGAACTAGAGGGAGTCTGGAAATCTCGGTGTCTGCAGCCACGCTGCCAATAGGTGCAGGACTGGGCTCTTCAGCGGCACTCTGTGTGGCACTTGCAGGTGCGCTCGCGCAGTTCACGCCAAAGGTAGCAGTGGCTAGTGCTGATGAAATGCTGAACGTCATCAATGCATTTGCGTTCTCCGCCGAGGTGATCTTGCACGGCTCACCATCGGGTGTCGACAATACCGTATCCGCGCATGGCGGTGCACTAGTCTTCCACAAATTGCCGTCACCGTCGTTCAAACGCATTACGTGTGATCTGTCCCAATTTCGATTCCTGATCGTCAACACGCGCGTGCCTCGCTCGACCAAGGAGCAAGTAGGTAATGTTCGTCAGCGGTATACTTTAGATCAAGCAGATACGCAGAGCAAGTTTGATGCCATCGAAGGGATCGTGAACGAGTTTATTGACACAAGCGAGCAGGGCACGCTCATGGAAACAAAGCTAGGGCAACTGATGACTTCCAATCACGAGCTACTGAATTCACTCGGTGTTGGCCACACGCAGATCGAAGAGGTCGTACGTGTATGTGGCAAGAAAGGGCTGTGGACCAAGCTTACTGGGGCCGGTGGGGGTGGGTGCACGGTTTCCTTGGTACCACAGACACTGAGCAGTGGCGATATCACATCTCTCATGCATGAGATTGAGTCCCATGGGTGGCAGAGTTTTCTCAGCTCCATGGGCGGCGCAGGTTTTGCCGTGGAAGCAATTAGCTAGAATAAAATAGACTACTATCTGTCGTCATCCATTTGATATGTAAATACAGGAATGCGAACTACACCAATGTGAAGCGACCAAGGGGGAAGGAATGCACGAGGATAAAAGAGTTTCCCCCACACCGCCGCCTCGTCATGCAGCTTCCAGTCTAACGTTACTCTCGGATTATTGCTGTGCTCGTAGTGTCCTCGTACTACCGAACACAACTTTAATGGTGTCATGCTGCAGTCTTCGATGGAGCACTGGGTGATGGCGTGACAGGGTTCTCCGGGGCACTAGGCTCGGGCTTGACCGAAGCATCAGGGACTGCTGTGACAGGTGCTGGAGGTGGAATTGGTGACTTTGTGCCATTGGCCTCCATATTCTTGATTGCCAACCGATGACGCTGCTTGTCTAGGCGGTTCGCCGCCTGAACTTCTTGCACACCACTGGCGACATTACTTGCCGCGCCAGCCATACCACCGACCACGTATCCACCAGCTGCAACTCCACTGGCGAGCAGAACGCCACCACCAGTCACAATACCCTATGAATTTCACAGAGACAGAAACAAACCCGTTAATACCACCGATCAACACGCACCGGTATCCTTCTCACGGAGCACGTACCGCAACAGGAGCAGCAACAGCGCCCACAGTCGCCTTCCTCAGCCCGCTCATGAAACTGGGTACGGGTTTTTCATTCGCCCCATTGGACACGTCTGACGCTGCATCTATATTATTTTTGCCATTCACCACATCAGAGAAAACACTGTTAGTCAGCCACATCATCCAAACCTGAAGCAAGCACAAGGTCATGCATCCCGGCTGGATGCCACCCGCGCCACCAGTCATTGTCCTGTGGACGTTCGCCCACCACCAACCTTCGACTGAGGACGCGTTACTGCCCTCACCACTACTCGCAGTATGACTTTTCTTCCGCTTCTGAGCGGCATACACGCCGGCCTCGCCCATCTCTTTGACGCCGAGGGCCACGTTGGCGACCATGGCCCCCGCACCGGCAACGACGGCGGCTGAACCCATGACGACACCGGTCAAGAGCGACTTTCCGCCATACATGAGGCCCTTGGCTGGGGCGTATACGACGCCGCCAGCCGCTCGACGGAACCCTTTGTTGCGCTCAGGTGCATCCGGGTCCATGGCCTCGCCGTACCGGAAGAAGTCGTGGAAGATGCGCATCGCACGCTCTCGGGTCATGGGCTCGGCTCCGTCTTCCAGGCCTTCCTTGCCGTAAATATCGTCTGGATAAGCACAGTAAAGCACACACGTAACAAGCACATAGCGCTCGATTAGCACACTCCAAATGAATGACAAGCCACGGATATCAGCGAATGTGGACGGGAACATACAGATTTGCCTTGTCTCCTTATTGGAGAGCACATTGTAGGCCTCGCCCACAATCTTGAAGTTTTCCTCAGCCTTTACAGTATCGGTCGGGTTCTTGTCCGGATGGTATTTGATCGCAAGCTTGCGGTAGCTGTGATAGTTACATTCCAATCAGCACCCCCGCCCCCCGTGCACAAGCAACCGCGACACTCGTTAGCGTGTAGCGCCACCATGCCACCAACCAGCTTCCTACTAACACTGTCTCCCCACGTACGCTTTCTTGATCTCGCCCTCCGTGGCATCGCGCGACACACCGAGGTTCTCGTAATAGTCCCCCGACAAGAGATCGACAGTAGTGGACGCCATCGTGCGAGTTGTCAAGGCCTGCAAGACGCCACCCAACAAGATCAATCAGTACCCAAGACAAGATCAGGAAGCATAGCACAGTGTGCAACCAACTGGTTACAGCATTCCTATTTGGCACCTTTGGTACCAACGTACAGGCAGGCAGGCTACTACGCGGCTTTGGCAATACCTTCAACACCCAGCGACACGAGTAATGCGCGTCTTGTAGTGGAGCACGGGACTGGATGCAGAGAGTGGTGAGTCTTCGCTGACGCCCTTGCGTGGGGCTTTGACTGGATGGACTGCTGTTGGTGTTGGGTACTGCTTCGCTTCTTTTCTGCTGCTCGCTTCCACCGCCACCTTCCTCTTCTTTGTGTGACTCACTTCCCCTGTGACAATGAATACTTACTTGGCTTCACTGTGACAGTCCGCGTGGAGTTCCTGGAAAACCCAAACTGATCGCTCTGACCTGCGTTTTGCGGCCAAAGCGTCGCCCCGCGCCCAATCAAACGTTGTTTTACAAACCCTAACATCCATTATCCAGCAAAACACTCGCTGATTGACTGGCTGATGGCGAAATTTTGACAGGGAATACGCGCGCGTTTTATCCAACAATCCAGTGGACGGTAAACATGATACGTGTATTCGCCGGAATGATGGTACAGTAGGTGAGTTTCTAGTCTGAGGAGGAATCGTATAAGTTAACCAGAGCGTGGGCCACGACACGGGGGGCAGCGTGACTTTTCATGATCACAATGCTCAGACGTGCGGGCCGCTACGAGCTTACACTCCTCCTCTGGTTTATATGGGTCGCTGTGGTGCAGCAAGCTGAACCAACGATCGCAGATGCGACGTGCCAATGCCGCCAAGGGATGCCAAGAGAGGTGCGCTCGCCAAGTACATAATAGTCAAAGCTGCCTCCCCCCCACTCGCGGTCACTGACTGATTGATCCACGCCGCGGCCATTAACTTCCCACCTACAGAACTCACCACCACTGCTTTTCTGTAACTGGTATCGTGCATCAAGTTGTTGTTTGCCCGCGCATGACGCCGATATGCAGGACAAATTCCTAGCGCTCGTGGCGGCCGGACCGACTTGCGAAAAGTTTCTCAACCGTGCCAAGCTCTTCCTCGCCATGGTCTTTTGCTATGGCTGTGACCCGGAGATGCCGCTTCATTTCTCCCAGCCGTTAAACACTGGCTTCTTTAGCGCCAGCAAGACGGTCAAAATATGCAGCAGTGTTGCCAATCACATTGAGCCCAGTGTGTTTTCGGATTGCGGGTTCACACTCGCGGATGATCGCGAAACGCTGTGCTCGCCCAATTCACCCATTGATCCACCCCAGGTGTGGCCCGACTGTCGAGATGGGCAGTACGTATGTATGACGTCAGCGCCGGAATGGTATTGTTCACCAACACCCTGTGTGGGCGATACCCCCAACGGGTTTGCCGATATGCCATGCAACTCGACTGAACGCACGTGCAGTGGCGCGCTCAAGATGATGAACGACAATCGGGCCGCCAAGCCACCAAACTTTGAGGATTACCCCGTTGAGATTGTGGATGAGACTCTGTGCCTCGCGCTGCACGCAAACGCAAGTCGATGTAGCTGCATGCGATCGGCTGTATCGCGGGCTTCGCAACTGCAAAGACCCCAGTCGATAAGGTTGCAAATGGTACTGACTGTCATAGCAGCCATATTGATGCACTGATCTGGCAAACACAAAACATCAACCACAAGCGTAGGAGTATCCCAAAGCAACCAATAAACTCCTATTAATCCGGAACTCGAGCATCTTGGCAAGAGCTTTTTTTTTACCTTTCGAACACGCGGTCCTACATAAAATTCAAATACCTGGACATGCTGGCCAACTTTTTTCTCCTTCCAGTCATGACGCTATCCTTCGAAAAGCAAACTCTGCCTCATCATGGCCGCATCCCACCCCCGGTCCCATTGGCGCGCTCATTCTCCAGCTCGGTCCGCACCTCCATTGATTCAAATTCTTCCTTTTCATGCTTCTTGTATGCCGCTGCGTCATTCTTGATGCGATACCGTGTGAAGTAGGTACCCTCAAGGATGGCGACAAACTCTGGCCAAAGCTTTAGGTGACTTAGCATGATCTTGGCCGCTGCAGTGAGCGGAACAGAAAGCATCATACCCACAACGCCCCACAAAAGCCCCCATGCCGAGAGCGATAGAATCACGATGACCGGGTCCATCTCGAGCTTCTTGCCAAACACCTTGGGCTCGATAAAGTTGCCAACAAACATATGGAAACACATGGGCAGAAACATGGCCAGGAATTTCTCCATGGGGTTCATAATATCCGACGGTGTAATGGCAATGATCGCGATCGGTGCCACGGAGGCAATCATCGCGCCCACGTTTGGAATCCAATTGAAAATAAAAGTCAGGATGCCCCATACGATGGCAAGACCCACATTCAGCGAGACGTACACGATCGTCACCAGGAGCGCAACAAACAGTGACAAGAAGCACTTCAGCGTCACGAATCGTTGAATATCCTGATCAATCTTGGACCATGCACCACCCGCATCGCTTGCGCGCGTGCGAGTGCAGAGGAAATATGTCAAATAAATGATGGTCACAAACATGATCGAGAACAGATCCATGGTCTCCGTGATCGCGATGCGAGCCAGCTTGTCGATATTGTCGTGCAGCGTCGTCGTGATATTCACTGGTAGCCCGATCTGCTTGAGTATCTTCTCCACGCCCGCAATCAAATTCCCATACCCTTGTTGGTAGGCCTCAACGTCCAATCCATTCACGGAAAGCACGGTAATGTACCCGAGTAATCCAAAGAAGATGCACACGATGCTCACGGCACAGAGCGATGCGAACGCACGTGAACAACCACGCGATTTGCGGCGCGCGTGCCGTCCACGTGACGTACAAATGCACAAAAAGTATCGTGGTGAGACGTCAATCATCTCCACCAACGGATCCACGAGGTACATGAGGAACACGGCCAAAAAGAAGGGCACGAGCACGGCCTGGAACCACGACAAGAGATAGCACGAGGCAGCCAGTCCAGTCGCGAGAAGCGCGCCCTTGACTTCAAGCGCGAGCTGCTGCAATGGCCCCTCCAGTGTATGCAGGATGTCTGTGACCGCGGATCGATAGAACGCGTGTGGCGCGCCATCACCACCATTCGCCGAGTCTTGCGCCGTTGGCGACGTCACTCCAGAGCGGGCGCCATGGAGACTGTTGCCTTGTCCACGGGCATTGCTGCTGTGCTGAGATGCATTGTGTGGACGGTGGTGCTCGTAATCGTTCACGAAGAAGCCATGCGTGGAGGTGGGGGATTCCATGACCGTCGATCCCGATGACGACGGAGAGGACTGTGTGTGAGTACTATGACCATTCCCACTCCCGACACCTCGTCGGCTGGCGCTATTCAATCCGGGCGAGTCCAGTTCCAGCGAGGAGTAAGCCACGTCGTTCTTGCCCAACATCTTCATACTCGCCGTAGTATTGGCGTCCAACTTGATCCGTGGATGCTGCTCGTCGCCTTGAATGTCGAACTCGCCGTCACTGCTGCTGGGCGTAGTCTCACTCGTGCTACGACTCGACCCCCGCGACCGACGGCGCACCACTTCACTACTAATCGAGGTGGTTATGGTGGCGAGAGCGTAGCGTCAGCACGACGTCTTCTGCCCACCTTTCGCTGTGAGAAAGAAAAGCAAAGCACCACGGCGCGATGAACAACGCCGAGGGTTCTTCCGCAGATGAGCTGTTTCAGCGGGGATGCAGCGACACACGACGTCGGTCTCTACACTACGGCCACACACGCACACACACGTCTCGAAGCGGTCTTGCCACACGTCACACGTGTGTAGGATGCGCTAACCGCTTCAAGCGCCTCGACGATAATGACCGTGTCTTTCCTGGGGCGGTTATCAATTAGAGCTGGCCCCCGCTCTCCATTTGGAAGCACACACGCCGACTGTACCGTGTTCCCTCTATATAAAACATAAAAATTGACATTCACTTCAGGACATCATAACGAAGGGGGGAGGGGGGAGTTCCCGGAAAGGTTGCGCGAAGGTGTTCCTACCCGCTCCCACCACGGCCGTCCAACATGAGGGGTGAGCGAGCGGTGAAGAGCGTGGCGTCGCCGGTCCACCACAGTACGAGGAGGAAAAAGAGCATCAAGGTCATCATGTCGTCGCTGTCTCCGGTCGCGCGCGCGATTCTGCGCAATCCCGTGGGCCGCGCGCAGGGCCACGGCATCACGGCGGCCGTCTTCGGCTGCACGGGCTTCCTCGGCCGCTACGTCTGCGCGGAATTGGGTGCGTTTTCCTTCAAAGCCATGGATTTGCCGCCATGGATCGTGGTTTTGGTGGTCTAGGCGGGGGGATAGTGTCGA
>JAADWT010001020.1:0-11938 GCA_023336285.1 Pythium grandisporangium
CCCCCCCCCCCACCTCGCGGCATGCAGCGCCATAGCTCGAGGAGCTACGGCGACATCGACCGCCACGCCCGCGCGGCGGCACGGGCGGCGGCCACCATCCCCTGTGAGTACCGCGTCTGGAAGGTGTCGCGCGCCCTCGATAACCTGGTACGTACCATCTCCATCGTCTCTAGTCTTCGCGCACGACGTCATATCGTGGCCCTCTGTGTGTGCGGGTGTGTGGCTGCTGATAGGTTCTTATGCGCTATTGTGGCGGTTGTGGGTGTGATCTTTCGCTGTAGTCGGTGCTGTGTGAGCAGCATCGGCGCCATGTCCAGCACGTGGATGGCGCGCCCGAATGGAGCGTGCCCCCGCCGTCGGTACCCGCAGGCCGAGCCACGGAAAGGCATACGGAGGCACCGGCCTTCTTTGCCTGGGATGCGTCGGGTGCTACGGAGGAAGAGATTGATACGACGTCGCGGCACGCGCCTGCTCGTGGGTATGACGACGAGGAACGTGTGGATGCCGAGATGGCCGCTGACGGAGACGCCGTCATCGCGCCACGGACCGAGATTCAGCGCGAATTGAGGGGGACGGCTCGTGAGTTGATGGCGCAGTTGTCAGTCGCGCCGACGCCATCGGTGAATGAAGTGGAGAGCGTGGTGGAAGACGTGGCCATGCGTGACGAGAGGACACCATCATCATCACCTTCATCATCACCACCACAACAGGCGGTTGCGTCGGAGCACTGGCATGGCCGTATAAATCGCCCGCGTGCCGTCACAACACACTCCAGTCCACGACCACGCCACCAGCCATCTTCAAGGTCTTCGCAGTGGGTCGTGCCGGTTGTAGGGCTGTCGCGGTCGCCACCATCATCACCGTCGCCATCACCACCATCCTCTTCGCGGTCCGCGTCCACTGAGCACAGGCGCCACAAGCATCGCATCCGGAATTCGGATGCTCCTTGGACATATCCTCGACGGGAGCCGACGCAAAGGCTAGCTGCACGACGTGATGACCGCTCCGAGTTCCATTCCTCTTCGATCTCCTCAGGTTCGGCTTCAGCTCCGCGTACGGCGACCGCACCACTGACCACGTATCAGGCAACATTCCAGTGGCCTGGTCGCGAATTCCTCATGTCGCCCACCAGTAGGTCAAAGTCGTGGGACATACGAAACGGACGGCATCGTGTGGTGACCGCAGATGAGGCGGTAGCAGTCGCGCGGCGAACCGCTCGAGACGATTTTGCGGGCCAATGGTCGCTGAGTGCGTATAATGACATCGAACATCAGTCCGTTGTCACCCAAGGCACTCCTGAAGCGCGCGTGTCTCAACCGGTCGCTTCTGGGTCGAGCACTTCCACGCACATGCCCGTATCCGAAGACGTCGCGCCTGGCGTCCTACCCACTCGAGATGCCTCTGCGATGGCATCACCTCAACTGTCCGCGGACGCCCTCGCATCGCCTAACGATCTCGATTCAGTGACTAGTACACCCGAGGTGTCCCGTATGTCGGTATCAACTAATAGGCACGTGAACTTTGAGCCCGTTGGACACCACGATGAAGGCTGTTCAATTGTATCGAGGGAGGAAGAGCGGGAAACGCCAACTGGAATTGGATTACCTGTGGAACCAAACGCGGTCAGCCCGAGTGTCAGTGGTTCGTATCGACGACGAGTTGTTGCGCCTGCTCGTTCACCCTCTCAGTTTAACCCGATTTTAATGAATCCGCGATACCCTGCGGAGCCTCGTGTGTTTCGGGGCAAAACCACGTATTCCACCGAATATGGAGGAAAGACGGTGAGGCATAGGCGATGACCGCAAGCATGTCGATCAGTGGATCGACCTATTGGGACGCCAATTCGCGACTTTCCGAGGATAGAACTTCAATCATGGCATGGTAATGTATGTCTGTGTGTTATTCCATGCTCTTTATTTAAATCTCCCTCCGAGCCGTTATTATCTTGCTGTGCAGCATTTCGCAGTCATACAGGTCTCTGCGACGAATGGTTTTGCCGATGTGCTACATACTCCTCAGAAGTTTGCTCAACAGCACGTGCAGCTCTTCGAATTTGCCAATTCTGAACGCATGGATACCGTGGCAACATTGCTTTGTTCGCCGGCAGAGCAGCAGCAACCACCCGGGAAGAAACCACATGCGCTTGTTCGTGTGCATCCGCGGTACGTGCGTCTTCGTCAGGGCAGTGAAATCCGGTATCACCTCAAGTTGCTTCGTCCGCCCACGAAAAGCAAAGCCCTCACGATTCACGTCTGCGTGGTGACAAACAAATGTGGTATCACCGCCGAACCAACCCAAATTGTGATCACTGCGAGCGACTGGAGGCATCCGCGGGAGATACGCGTGACGGCAGAGCTGGATGCGGATGTACGTACGATTCAGATCTACCATAAGATTCATGAAAATTACGACGACGTCTACGGGTCCAGCACCATTATTCCGTCCGTGTCCGTGTCTGTACTGCAGAAGGAAGCAACTTTCCTCTTCGCATTTGGATGTGGTCGACATGGCCGCCTTGGGCTTGGACTCGCGTCGTCGAAACACTCAAGGCCGACCACACCAACGACGATAAACAGATCGACGGCGTCGACAAGCAGTGTCGATGCTTTAGCAAGCGCTGTCTCCACCGCAAATATTGCAGCAGCGAATGCCGCCGCGGCAGCTGAAGAACCAAACGCGGAGGTACCGACTCCGTTTGCGTGCAAATGGCTGCATCCAGTGCAGATCGCGTGTGGCAAGGCGCACTCGGCCATCATCGATGTCTACTCCAACATCTATTGCTTTGGTTGCAACGAAAACGGGCAACTCGGACAGGGTGACGGCAACCTGGAGCCGTCAAAAATCCCTCTTCGCGTCCCATCCGTGGGCACCGCGAACGTGCTTCATGTGGCCTGTGGGGTTGCGCACACGTTGTGCCTGACTGTTGACGGCAAAGTGTTTTCGTGGGGAGACAATGCGTGTGGTCAATTAGGGCTAAGCAAGTCATCGACCAAGCCGCAGAGTTCTCCGACTCGTGTTGAAAAAGCGGTGAATGTGCGCACCGTTTTTGCTGGCGGTAACCAGTCATTCCTAGTCACAGTGGACAATAATGTGCTTGCATGCGGCAGCAATGTCGCCGGGCAGCTTGGACTGGGCGACCGTCTGGATCGCGACACTTTCTGCCGGTCCCCCTTCTTCCGACAGCTTGCGGCATCCACTACGTTTGGAGGGGATGGGATGCTGTCTTCAGCGTCATTCGTTCTCTCAGCAGCTGAACGCGAGCGAGAAAAGCAACAGCAACGCCAGCTCACGCTGCGATCAGTGCCCATGGGGGACCTGGAGCTGGCATGTGGTCCCTATCACACGCTTGCGATCAAATGCAAGCGGTTATATGCCTGGGGGAATGGTGACGATGGACGACTCGGCCATGGTAGCTCAGAAACCGTGCTTGCTCCACGCCCCGTGGAATTCTTCAGCGACATTCCAGTCAAATTGATTGCCTGTGGTGGAAGCCACAGCGGGGCCCTCGGGATAAACGGAGATGTGTACACGTGGGGCAACAACCAGTACGGGCAGCTCGGTAGTGGGAGCACGAAAAATCGCCGTGTACCAGCCAAGATCCGACTCCTTCAGCTGAAAGGCGTGACCCAGCTCTCGTTCGGTGAGTGGCATTCACTAGCGCTATGCGACGATGGCGCCTTGTACGCGTGGGGGTTTGGTGAAGAAGGACAGCTTGGGCTAGCTGATGATGTCAAGCAGATGATGACGCGCGTGGTGCCCCTGCCCACGGTGGTCAGTGCACTCTCGGGCACGGGTGCAACGATGGTGCGGTGCGGCAGCGCGCACTCGTTTGTCGTCAGTGTCCTGGAATCGCGACGCCCGCAGCTTGCAGCAAGGCACCGACATGCATCTCGTCTCGAGGTTATGAAAGAAACCGAACGACTGGCACGGCAGGAGCGGCGGGCCTCATCAATACGAAGTCACGCACAGAAGGTTGCCTCCCAAGAAAGTCGTAACTCGACATGCCACGGTGACGAGAAGGAAGATCAACTGATATATCGTGTGACCAAGTCAGCCCCTCCCAGTAAAGCCAAGCAGAAACGAGGTCCCAATGCACGACAAGGAAGCAGGAGTGCAAGTCGAGCCAAAGTAGAACTATGGCAAAGTGTGGACACGGATGACACAAATGAGGTCGTTCACTGTGAGCAGCGAGCATCTTCATGGAAGGAGCGACCAATGACGTCGCGTGCTTCTGTGCGAAACGCGTTGCGGCAGGAATTTCGCGTCATGACCGAGCTCAAGGAGGTGCTCTCCCCACGGTCAGCACCGCTGTCGTCGGCTCGTCAGTCTAGTTCTCGTAGTGGCGCGGCCTTTGTCTCACCGCGCCTGCGCCGTCTTCATGAGCAGGTCGTTCGGGCAAGCCACGCTGGAATTGCCGATGCACGGACACAGGCATTTGTGGGGGGTGAGGCAGCGCGACGCGAGATCGAAAGTGCTGTTCTCGCGGCTACGGCCCCAGTGCTTTGTGAGCAAGGAAATATTGCGATGAGTACGGTGGACCATGCACAGCGGCTTCCACAGTCTCACTGTCACAGCCCCCGCAGAGCCAATACTGGTTCGTTTCCCTTCATCTCTAACCATAGCAGTGATGAAGAGGACGAGGTTGCAGTGGGAGGAATGACCCACACCACGAACGCGCTGGAGACGGCGATCCGATGGCCGTCACCCATTGCTAGGGAGGAACATGAAGAGGAAGGTGAACGCGACGATGAATAAGAAGGAGGTGATGGCAACAGTGCATGATTATTCTATAGCCCGATAGAACTCGGCGAGTCGAATCTCCAGGCGTGCAGGCTCCACCCGCGAGGCCGTGGCCGCGAATTGCTGCAGCAGCTCGGGGGGCAACGGGGTATACGACGGTAGGCCGTGGAGCTTGGCCAGCTTGCACACATTGGCCATAGCACCGACCGACATCATCTGCATGGTGTCCACGGCTACGCTATTCACTGGCAGAGCAGCCTGCCCCTGGCCGGTACTTGACTCTTTCCGCTGTGACCCGCAAACGCTTTGCCTGCGCCACAAGAAGTAGTCGTGGTGCGGCGCACCAGGCCACAGGAAGGCAAACTCTGGGTTGTGGCGCTCACGCACGCGCGCCGTCTCCTCGAACGCTGGTCCGTTGCGCTGAATAAACTCCACGAGGCGGTCGATACGCTGCACAACGTCCTCTGGAATCGCTCCGAATGGTGCGTGGTGTGGTGCGGTTGGTGACGGTGCCGCGGAAGGAGGTCGTTGGTGGGTGTGATGGTGGTGGTGGTGGTGGCCAAGCGGTGTTGCCGATGGGGTGGCGCTAGTATTGGGCGGCATGGTCGCTGGTGTTGACGCTGATACCGATGGAGGTGACGCATGCTCACGCGCCATTGCCGCGAGTGACGCGAGCCGCGCGGCCTCCTTGGCCCGCGCGATGCGCGCCTGGAACTCCGCCTCCATGAGCGATCGCCTGTTGTAATCCAATCGTAGGCTTCTTCGATGGATGAATGAGGGATTACCGGTATGAATACGTCTGGGATGGACAAGCATGCGAATTTTACTTAAATTTAGTAAGTACGAGGGCTGCCCGTCTCTTTCTTTCTCTCATGCTCCCTGCCATTGGGGTCGCAAAGAGTGAATATGTGTGTGTAGGGCTGACTGACTAACTGACTGACGGACTGACGCAATGACTGACGGGCGATGAAGTGGTTGGTGCCTACTTGCTGCTGCTTGTCTGCATGTCGACGCGGTCGGTGTGCTCCTCCTCAAACTCAAACTCAAATTCATCTTCCTCGTCAAAGCTTTGGCTGTATAATTGCTCCATCCGCGCGCGTTCCGCGGCACGTGAGCTGGCGCCGATGAGGAAGACGGCGCCGTGGCTAATCACAAAGTACACGAGCGGGAGCGGCGAGACATGGACCATGGAGAAGGAAATGCGCAGCACCCATGCGCAGCAGAACCAGACGGCCACGTAGCTGCCCGTGAAGAAGACGCTTGCGCCAAAGAGCGAGACGTTACCCGATTTGACAAACTTGCGTGTGCACAAGACGCTGGCCACGGCGATGCCCTTGAGCAGCACGCAAAGCGAGAGGTTCGAGGTGGCGTGGTGCGGCGACGTCACCGTGAGGTAGAGCAGAACGCCCTCATAGAATGCGAGTACAAAGCCCGCAATGAGCACGGCATGCTGCTCACGCCAAGGAAGACACGGAGCGTAAGTCGGTCATACTCACGGCATTTACGTGGAGAGTACCAGGGAGTAATCTCCATACCTTCCACGCGAGGTTGAAGACATGCGCGTCGCGCTTGGAGTCTTCCACGTGCTCTGTAGGACGACGAGTGAGCGATATATCAAGCCAAGACGACGCAATCACCGTAATCAGTCAGAATCGCAACGATGGACGGGCAAGCATACGAGTAGCAGTTCGGCTACTACTACGAATACGCATGACGTGGCATGGCATGGTGGGCGTACCTTCCATGGACTTGCGGCGGTACAGCATGGCCTCCATCTCAAGCTCTTCATTTTCGCGGACGCCCTCGAGGCGGCGCTGGCGGCTACGCAGAGTCATGGTAACGGAAACGATGAGGGGGGGGAATGGGACCGTGAACGGTAAGAGAGTTTGTGGCTCAATGATGGGTAGTGCTGCGCGGCAGGCCGAGGCTGGAACACACAGTTCACGCGCGCGCCATGCTGGTCAAGTCTCAACCTTTGACGATCATGCGAAGATGGGGGAGAGTATGGATAGCTAGCTGCTCATGCATTACTGTACGCATTCCCGCGACTCAGACGCAGACTCAGACGGCGGAGGCACGCGTGAGAATGGACGGGCGAGGATTTCGGTTAGTGTGGGCCACCTAATTTAGCCATGCAAGCCAACGCTGTCCTCCGCCTGGAAGCGTTGTTGCTGCGCAGCAGCCTGTACATGAGACGCTTCCGTTAGCTGGGGCTGCTGGTCCTTCTCTCGATTCTCATGGATAGCGACGAAGACGACAGCAGTAGTGGCATGAGCTCGGATGACGGTGAGGCCGGTGTGCCAGCGCGGCAACCCGCGCCGGCAGCCACGGGGTTTGCGAGCTCGGACAGCGAACAGGAGGTGGAGTACCTGGCATCACCTATGATGGCACGCAGAGAAGGCGTGCGGGCGCCACGGCAGCCGCTCGGCCATGCCAGCGATGAAGAGGAGAAACAGGGTGAAGAGGGTTATAGGCAGCCACTGGTGGGGGCCCCCATGGCAAGAGATTCGATGGAGAGCAGCGATAGCGAGCAAGAGGTACAGTACCTACCACCGTCCGCTGGGATTCTACGACAGACCTACGCACGTGGCAGCGAGAATGAAGAAAAGCAAGACGAAGAAGAGTATACGGACGCACTTGATGTGGCTCAAATGCCTCGAAATTCGGTGACTGGCGGTGGTGGCAGGGGCAAGAAGCGACGGCGGCTCTGGCAATCCGAGACAGATCCAGACAAGAAGGCCATGCCACCTGGTCTGGTGAATGCACAGGCTGCTGCGCCGTTACGCAAGCCCGAGGTGGTGATCAAGCCTCAGGCAACCGAGTGCTCGATCTGCTACGATCCGTGCACGATTACGGGGCGGCATCGCCTCGTGTCGTTGAAATGTGGTCATGTGTTTGGCAAGAAGTGCATCGATCGCTGGGTAACCGAGCGCAAGAGCTGCCCGAATTGCAACATCTCGGTGCGCATCACGGATATCCGCTTGTTGTTCACGGACCACGTCGCTGTGGTGGACAACTCGGGTATGGAGGATACAACACAGCGCCTTAACGTGGAGACTAGTCGCCGCATCGCGATTGAAGCCGAGCTGGCGCGCGTCAAGCTGCAGCTACAATTCGCCCACGAGGACGTGCAGAAATTCAAGCAGGAGGCGGCCCAGTGGATGGAGAAATGGCGCGCAGTCAGCACGCAACAGCAACAGCAACAGCAACAGCAACAGCAACAGCAGCAGCAGCAGTCAATGCCTGTCGGCGGACGCTGCATGTCCCAGCCAATTACTGGCCATCACGTTGTACCTCCTGCCGCTACTAGTGAGTCGGCATCTTTGTCATCGTCGGGCACGATTCGTACAGCCCCCATTTTCCACCAAACCGCCTCTCAAACCGCATCGCTAGCGCCTTCCTCCGCCGCCTCTGCCTCTTCCTTCTCGCCAAACGGGTATCGCCCATTGTTCCAGTTCAAGCTGACGCATTCCCGTGTCTTTGCGATCTCTCGCTCCTCGTCGATGATGTGCGTGGCGGATTTGTTTGCCGCCGGTTCCCATGGTGTGCACAAGCTGAGCACGGCCGATACACGCCACGCGGTTCGCCTGGCCGCGCATTCCTCCCCCGTGCGCGACGTCTGCATCTCTCCATTGGAGGATATCGTGCTCACCGTTGCATTTGATGGCAAGCTCGTGGTCACCAGTCTACGCTCGGATACGATCGCGTTACAAGTGCCTTTGCCTGCGCATAAACATCAAGGGTGGTCGTGCGCGCTGTCGTCGGTGGACCCGTTTGCTATGTACTGCGGCTTCCAGGATGGCACGATCGCGGTGTATGACATGCGCCGGACACTATCCACCGTGCCCATCAAGACGCTGACGATGCCGCTTCCGTTGCCCGTGCATTCCATTCAAACCTGCGGCTTGCCCACACATAATGGTAGAGAGGATCTCGTGGCCGCTACGTTCCGTGGATGTGGCGTCTGGACTCATGACAGCATCCACTCGGGTGGTGAAGAAGAAGCCGATGCGTCCATTCCCGCCACGTCATTTACGCCACTCGCGAGTTGTAGCTCGTTACGAACCACACCACGACCCTCCGGACAGTTCCTGATCACGTCACGCATGTCACCATCGCAGCACTTAATCTACGAGTTGCCCTCGGTACGTGGGGCGGTGATGACGGGGCTGCAGCCCAATAGCGTAGTGACGGGCTTTCGCTCGTCGTCGATGCTATCTCGGTCAGCGATCTGGACTGAGCGTGGAGATGGACGAACCAGCATTGCGTCCTGGGATGATGAGCAGAAGAATGTGACCGTCTGGGATGTCTCGACCCAGCGCGTGACGACGCGATTGCCCGTACCGATGGGCATGGGCCCCGTCGTGGACGTGCAGCGCAGCTACGAGCCCGAGGATCGGCGGCAGGGCAAGTGTTTACTGGGAGCTCTATTGCCCAAGCACCTGGTGGTCTTTGGTCGATAATAACGACAATAACAGCAACAGCAGCAACAATAAATGGAACGCTTCACGTGAACACGGTCGCAAGCGTGTCCTATACTACTAACAGAATGGCACGGAGACGAAGAAGGTGATGGCGCCACAACTAACACGGCTTGATTCATCTGCACGCACGCACGTGCCCGAACATATCAAGACAGACTGGAGACAATGATAATGTTTCTGTTGCACAGATGGAATTCGAAAGACGGCAAAATAACATGAGATTGAATTTGATGGATTACGAGGTTGTCGCGGGTTGGTTGGTCTACGTGCTGGCGGTCAAAGCGCCATTGAAGATAGATCAACATCCGCTATTCAACTGCGAGTGCAATGCGTTGTGCGCATTGCTTAGCTGAAGCAGCTGGGCTCGAACTCCTCAACCATCTTGAGCACGTTGAGCTTGACGTTACCGAGGGTGAGCAGGCAGTCCGTGGGCGGGATGGCCTTGACGGCTTCAATGAGGTCAAAGCACTCGGACGTCGCGCACATGATGGCGTTCTGCTCCGCGGTCGGGTACCCGGACGGCGGCACCATCTTCCAGCCCGAGGCATCCTGGCACGGCTGCAAGTTGGGGTTGCTGGCCAGCGGCAGAAGGAGCAAGATCTCGCTGCTGGGGCACGTCTCGTTGCTGTAGGCCGAGACGGAGGCGATGGCGCAGGCGGCGGTGGCAAGCACGGCGGTGAACTTCATGGTGATGGTGGAGGAGATGCTTGAGACGTTGGAAGGGATTTCAAGAATGAGCAAACCAAGCCAAGGCGATGCGAGGTGAATGAAGTGAGGCGATTCCTGGTTGTTGGCCAGGCAAGAGCGGTGGGCGACGCCCACCGCGCCCACTGGGCGTGGGGCGTGTACACTACTGTACACTGTATGTACACAGAACAGCGCGCAGAAAAGAGAGAAGATGAGAGGAAGGGAGGAAGGACATAGGGCGTCACGGCATCATTCCCCTCCCGTGACATCCACTCAAAGGCTTCTGAAGAGGGATCGTTAGTCGGGATCACGGCGCAGTTGCGCTTGGTGTCGGTGGAGGATCCGTTCGGCTTTCAATGGGTGGCTGGTGGCATCAGGCAAGCATGATTGTCTCTGGGTGACGGCTCTGTCACCGAGAATGCACCGTGTATGTCCCTGGTGGTGGCGTGATGCCACTCCAACCGGCATCTGATCAGTGATGGGCTGTCGTTCGCGTCGTCACGTCATCGCGCTCAACCGGTTTCCGTCACAGAGGCCTCGTCCGTCCTCATGTGGATCGATACACCATTCTCAACACCGGACATGACTGGTCTCAATACTGTAGTGGCAAGGACAATGACAATCGAAATCGCTTGGCGCCATGGATCTTGCGGCTTGATGCGGGCAATCCCGATTGCTTTGGCTGTCTCATGCTGAGGCATTACTCAATGTACAATATTGACGCAAGGGGCCCGGCCATGCACAGCACCCCAGCTTCCTGGCGAGCCAATCGATAGAATGGGTTGGGTATCTGGGTCTGAGTGGTGGAAATGTATCACACAAGCTGGCTGCACATGTATCACACAAGCACTTGGACTGATTCCGCCATGCAGAATGCGCCATGTCGAATACCTTGATGCATGGCTGGCTGGTGCATCAGGCGCGTTGAGCTGATGCATGTCCTGCGAACTGATTCGCATCGATGAGCGGACGAGGATGGATGGATCGCCGCCAGCTTCGATTTTGCATTGGCGAGCAAAAGAGAGAGAGAGAACCGCGACGGCTAACCGACGACGGATGCTTGCAGTGCATGGCGTTGTCGCGTGTGGTGTGGTCGACTGACACCAGTGGTGTCAGCACTGGAGTCACACCGGTGGGTTCGAATTGTAGCACAGTATAGTTAGTGGCATTGGTCATTGGCATGGGCTACGATTCGTTGCCTTCCATTCGCTCATGGATAATGATGGATACGGGAATGCGTACTCCACATCAAAGGCTCATGTGTTCATAACAGCAAGGCTGGTTACTGTGTAGTGGTGCAGTGTCAATCAAACTCAACGTACATGCGACCAACAGTTCTGTTCAGATAGCGTTGAGCAGGGTTTCCTACACTCGTGACCAAGTGAGCGATTCCTACAGTGCTCTGTAGATTCTCGTCCAACATATCGGACAAGACAGCGTGATTCATGTCCATCGGTGGACGTGGGCTTGAGTTGGCGTCGTGGATTTGGACTTCACAGGACGGAATCGAATTGTTCAGCGGTAGCTGTAGTGTGCAGCAGCCACCACTCGACAATATTTCAAAGAGCTGCTGGTGAAGACGACTCAGGACGGGGCAGTGAGAGCGAGTACATACTAGCGACTACATCCTGGGCGCTCGAGGGTGTTGATAACATGAGCGGCTGACTGTTGAAACAAACCAAGCGCGATCAAGACTCTGTAGCGATTCAGTAATTCACTCAAGAGTCAATGCGCCTCCGTCACGCACGGCACCAGCCAAATGAAAAATCGGTGGTCAAAAAAAGGTATGCCTACGGCCGTGGCGCTGACAGTCTGGCTGTTTAGCTCAGCAGGGAAACTTACGCGAACTCGAGTGGCGTCGGATGACACGTTTAGGCTCGGAGGACGCAAAAGACGCGTGTGCGATATCACTCATTTACTTGATCAAATGTGAGTCCAACTTGACAAATGTGGAGGCTTTTTGCTGTGGAAGGGGACTGATCTATCAAGCACTCGACCTTGTCGAAAGTGGGGGGGGGGGGGGGGGG
>JAADWT010001021.1:0-11909 GCA_023336285.1 Pythium grandisporangium
CCCCCCCCCCATGATTAGCCACACTCACACTCCGTGTCTCTTACCCAACTTGTGTTCCGTGTGTAGGCGTGGTCTACATCGACGGTATCCCGATTGAGTCGACAATCCTGGATGCCGGTGCCACGGGACCACAAGAAGCAGTAACGAATGACGATCGTGGCACCACTGACGATGGCCTGTCGTCTATCAAGCAATTGGATCCACGAGCGGTACGACCACCTTACGATGATTTGCCATGTTTGCCATCATTATGTGGTTGCTGTCTGCGCGGTTGTGCGTGGGTCTGGATCATATCATCTGATCCGACGACTTGCTGCAGCTCTTTGCCAAATACGACGCCGATGGTTCAGGCGGAATCGACGTGGATGAATTCCTTGTATTATTGCACGATCTCGGACTCTCGCTTTCGGAACCCAAGGCGCGCGCATACTTCAAGCGATGTGATGTTTCGCGCCGTGGCAGCATCACATTTGAGGAATTCCGCGTCGCGCTCTTTGCGTGTGACCCCAACGACCCCAGTCGCGCCACAGGGTTCGCACCGGGCAAGGCACTTTCCCCCAAGGATCTCTTCGACATGTTTGACCACGAGGAGGAGCGCGCGATTGATCGGGCCACGTTCCTGGAGGTGCTCGCGTTCATGGGCCACTCCTCGCTCCCGCTAGACAAGATGGAGGTGCTCTTTGCTGCCCACGAGGATGTACGTACGCTCGTTTCATGAGAAACGAAGCGCTCCATGCTTCTCTGGAATCGCTGGATGGTTGGAGTTTTTTGTTTTTTTTCTAATTTGAACACGTATCGTGAAACATGCGTAGCCCGAGCTCGAGATGATGCCGTACCCATCGTTCAAGCAGGCATGGCTCTCGCTGGTAGACGTGCGGGACGAGTTGCGACAGCGTGGTGAACGGTTCAATCGCTTTCTTCCGTCCAGCGCGTTGCGAAAGCAGCTCGAGATCGTGGTGAATGAGGAGGAGGCCCGCGAAGCCACAGTGCTAGCCGAGGCTGACGGTGCACTTCACGCGGAGCGAGTGGTCCGTTATCGGCGTTGGCTCGTGGACGAGGCCACGTTGTTGGCACGGACTACGATGTACGATGCGCTGGATGCCGCGGGGCAAGTGTACGCATTCGGGACTGGCCCGTTCGCGCGGTTTCAAGATCCAGAGAGCGAGGATGAATCGGTTGACTGCACTGAATTCATGGATTACACCGTGGTGCAGCAGCTTTGGCGCGAACGCGTGCGGCCCGCTACGCTGGAGCAAGAGGCACAATCACAAACACCATCCACACAGGACATCGGTAACGGCCTGGGCGACGGAAACGAGCAGTCACGCGCGGCTCTAGCGCTGGCGGCCGCAGCTCACTCGTTCCGAGGACGCTACGTGTCACTGGCCACGGCCTTCTTGTGGGGCAAGCGTGTGCAGCGCGTTGCGTGTGGTCCTGCTGTGGCACTAGCACTCACGGATGCCGGTGAAAGCTTTTGCTGGGGTGGTAATCAGCGGCGGTGGCGCTACTTTTACGATGATAAGGCTTGTGACACAGAGAAGATTGTAGATGATGCACGTGAGGCGGCATACGAGTCAAAGCCACTTCAAAGCCGTCCATTTACTGCACGCACGGAGATACTCAAGCAAATGCTACCGTCACAAGTGATGGAGGAGGAAGAGACAGCACTACCCACGGCGCTGAGACGCCTGCGACGCCAGTACGAAGGCGTGTGGGCACCCCCGACGTCTCATACCGAACCGTCCGAGGCCGAGCAGATGACGGCGCTGCGACGTGTCGGTCAATACTATGATCTGCTTCCACCGGACCCTGTGCCCGCCTCGATGCCAACTCAACCTGCAATCTCGGGTTCGGCTGCTGTAGTTACAGCTGTGGATGTCGCACCACCGCCACTGTCGTTGCGTGCATTACAAGCGATAGTAGAGCTCGGTCTCAATGTGGATGACCTCGCGCTCTCGCTGGAGCTGCGCGGAGTGGAACAACCAGCGCTGCAGACGCCTTCCCGTGTTGAGTTGCTGAGTCAGTTGATGCACTGCCTTGAGCTTGAATACGAGTGTGTGGGTAGAGAGTTTCATCTCCACATGAAGCAACAGGATACATGTGCCCGAGCCGCGCGCCGAAATCGCCAGATCCGCTCGCTGACGCGCGTACGGGCGCATACTATCTCACTGTGGATGCCGCTGCACGAGCTCATGACACAAATCACCGAGGTAGAGCGCGCTGAGGCGGCCACGGCGATCCGCGAATACGAGACCATGAAGCGGAAGTTGGCCCTTGCCGTGCGCAAGCTCAAGCGCCAGGCACGAGAAGGCTTTGTTTCTGGTGATAGTGATGCTAGCGATGGTGGCCCAATATCTGTCATGCCAATCACGGCAAGAGGTCGGCGGCGACCACGCACGTACTTTCAAGGTAATACAGCGCTAGTGGATGTAGCTGTGGGCACTCGTCATGCCGTAGCCGTCCACGCGTCGGGGCAGCTATATGCCTGGGGTGTTGGTTCCTTTGGACGGCTCGGGGGGACGTCCCTCACTACCACAACCATGGGCGTGGCAGTGGACAACGATCCGGCGGCATGGCATCGAGACGCGCACAGACCGCAGCTGGTGGTCCCCAGTGGCACTACATGTTTCCGAGCCGTGTGCTGTGGCTTTGGTCACAGCCTTGCCCTCACGACTGACGGCGATGTGCTGGCCTGGGGATCTGCCTCGCTGGGTAAGCTGGGAATTGGTACTGGCGTGACCACAGACCAGGACCAATCCCAGGCGACGGAGGCCATGATGACGATTGAAAGCTTCACCTTGGTGCCGATGCGGCTCGCAGTGGGCACGCGGGTGCGACGCATCGCGTGCGGTCCGTCGCATTCTGCACTTCTCACGACGGAGGGCGCGCTATATGTGTGGGGTGTTGGCGACGGTGGGCGACTCGGGCTTGGCGATGACCGCGTGATCGGGGCGGATCGCGTACCGCGCGGTAGACCTGGAAGCCGATTAAGAATTGTAGCGCAACCCACACGGGTGGATATAGCTATGGGTGCTGCCCGCCACCGGGAGGTTGTGCTTGTAGACGTCAGCTGTGGTGCCGCTCACACGGCTGTGGTGACCGAGTCGCACGGAGAGGATAATGGTGGGGAAGTGCTTGTCGCCGGCAGTAGCCATGCTCTGGGCCGATTCACCCCCATATTTACACCAGTACCACTGACGATAGATGGAGAATATGGGGACGGTCAGGGGGCGGTGGTGGCTGCGCGGGTGCGTTGTGGGACGGCGCATACGGCCGTGGTGACGACCCGCGGCGAGTTGCTAACGTGGGGTAGTAACGCACGTGGTGGAGCTGGTCACCCGCTTTCCATAGTACGCGTGCCCTCGCCGACGTGTGTAAGCTGTCTCTACCAGCGACCACGAAACCTCACTGGTCTTGACGGTGTTGTCGCGCTCATGAGTAGCCAAAATGCAGATAGCCGTGCGGAAAATGCACTGACCAGCAACGATAGAACAGTGGCTGAAACGCAGCATGAGCTGTCCCCATTTTGGCAGGTTTCTCTGCCCACGCTCTACCGCATCGAGCGCGTGGTTGTGCAATTCAATATCCGACACGCATCCACACCATCCTCCACCAGAACCGCCGCACGAGACTCTGCGAGACCCACCGTTCGAGACACATCCAGAACCTCGGTGAATGCCACGACACGCGGTAGCAGTGCTTTGGTAAACAGTGTTCAGTACTCGCTACTGATAAGCGAAGTGCCGTTTGATACCCAAGCACGAGGGCCACACGCAGCCACCGTCGCCAGACGCCATAGCGTGACTACAATCTTTGCACTACCCATGACCACAGTCACACCCTTCACCGCATCAACGTCTCGGTCTGCCGATACCCACAGCCTGAAATATGAGTGGCAGGTGCCCCTGGACACAATGGGGCAACATGTACGTATCGCGCGCATGCCTGAAAGCGGCATGGGCATGCTCTCACTGCGCGCGGTCCGAGTGTTGGGGCGCCCTGCCACCGACCACGTTGGACCACTTGTCAGCGACGCGGCCTGCGCGGATTCGCTCACCGTGGCCGTGTGCCGACCACTTAGCGATCCGCACGAGTTGCTTCAACGCGCAGCGCGGGCAGTGCGAGCGAATGCTGGTGCACGCATCGTATTAGAACAGCTCGAAACCTTTCATGCAGCGATGCAGTCCATAGACTCAGAAAACAAATCACTTGGCAAAGAAGCGGGTGACGGAGAAGCTGACGTCGACGGTGTCCGTGATGGGCAAGCGTGCCGCCCATGTGTGCTGTGTCGTCCACTAAAACGCTGTGTGATTTGTTTACTGGATGACAATGTATTTCGCGAGGAAATCTCAACTCGAGATGAAACGCGGAGACGCCAGCGTGAGGCAAAGAAACTTGCGGTAGCCGAAGAGCTGCGGATACGACGCGAAAATCAACAACAACAACAACATGTCGTGCTGTCATCGCAATCTCGGCAACACAAAATGGAAGCTAGTGAGCGCAGACGGAAACAGCGAATGGCGGTAGCGGCAGCATCAAATGGCACAGTCAACCAACTGCAGCAAACACTATGTGACACCGATTCGAATTCGAATAGTGGAGATCATGTGGCGCGATTAACGTGGGAGACAACGTTGTCGGCGAAAAGTGCTGCTTTACTGGCGATGCGTGTGCGTTCCGTAGAAGAGGAGGCCGAGGCCAAACAGCGCGTCGCTCACGAATTGGCAGCACTGGATCCTGTGGCTGCACAGCGCCGGCAGCAAGAACACGAGCAGCAAACTAAACGCAAACACAACCAGAAACAGCAACACCGAAAACACAAAGAGAAACAAAAAACCCAGCTGAACGAGCAGGAACCAGAAGGTAATATTGCTCTACCCATACCTATGCGCCGTGTGCCATTTGCAAATCTGCGGGACCTGGCAACACGTCTGTTTCAAAGGCGATCGTCGCAATCATCAGCACAGCTAAGGAAAGTAAATGACAGACTCACCAGCAAAACTCCATAAACAACAATCATATCGCGTTGTTTCATGTCCATAACTAATCTTCCTGTGTGCAATCAGAGTCGCTCTCTTTCCCTTTCTTCCTTTGTCGAATCGGCATCTACTTCTTAGCATTGTATGCCAGCGAAGCCTGGTTCATTGGGTTCTCGGGAGACTTCTTCCACTGCTCCACAAAACACACATCCGCAAACAGACGCGAAAACCCAGCGGGTCAATCACGATTTCCAATTTACTTCACATTGATGGCCATCAGGAACGCACCAGTTCGAAGATGCGCTGCTTGTACTGCGATAGCTTGAGTCCAGGGTAGTCGGCGCGCATTTCGGGCATCATGGCCTCTTCGAACGCCTTGAAAGCCTGCAAAACAAAAACAATACCCAACCAAACAAAATCTTGAGCTCAATATCCTAACGCGCAACCCTCACAGACACATAGGCACACACGGCACACACGCTCCTCGGTCAACGTACCGCCTTCATGCGCTTCTCTGGGTGCTTCTGCATCTCCTGCTCCTCCAGCGACAGCACATCGAGTGCGGCATCGAGACTGCGCGCCTCGCCCTCGACACCGGTCGCCCGGTTACGGTTCACCGTCGTTGCTGTCGTAAACTCGATCCCCTTGGCGCGGTCCGCAGCCTCCTTGGCGGCACGCGCCGCCTCCTCCTCCTTCTTCGCCGCAATCATGGCCGCCGTGACCTTGCCGCCGGCCGAACCGGAGCCCTTGGCACTCGCCTTCTTGCCCACAGGCTTGAGTGCATCCTCCCATGGGCGGCTCACGTCCTTCTTGGCCTTGGCGGTCTTGCGCACGGCGGCCTTGTCCACCAACTTATCCATGGTGGCCTCCTCCAGCGCCTGCATGCGCTTAACCTCGGCCTTCTTGGCCTCCGCCTCCATCCGCTTGCGCTCCTCCTCCTGCTTACGCGCCGCACCACGTGCGTTCGAGCCCTTGGACCACTCGGCGGCCTCTTGGGCCGCGGCCGCAGCCGACGCCTTGGCATCCTTGGCGGCCTGCGCCGCCGCCTTCTTGGCGTTCGCCGCCTCCACCTTGGTGTTGCCACCGCCTCCCATCTTCTTGCCCATGGTGCTCGCTCGCTTGCTCTGCTCTGGGTTGGTTGCCCTTGGCTCGTTTATTATACTACTGGACTGGTCCAGAGGATCGCTCCCCACACAGAGCAAGCGCCCACAAGCGTTTTGCGCACGGCGTGACCATCACTCAGGACGGAAAGGGAAGTGTGGGTTGCGTGTCACGCGGGAGCTGATTGGCAGATGGATCAATCGTGTAATATGTGATTGGCTGAAATAATGTGGCGTGGATGGAGTGTGACATCCCTCCCGGATATTGGGCTTGTGGTGACACTCTGCCATCGAGAAGGAGCGGCGATGGCGGACGCGTACGGCAAGACGGTGGGCGGGCGCCTGCAGCTCAAGGGCGGTGTCTCTCTCAAGTATGTCCACACGCCCTAATGCATTACGTCGTTCTCTGTTGCAGTTGTGCTGTGCGTGTCATTCGTGTTCTCATAACCGCGCTACGCCACAGAGCAATGACCACGTACTAACGGGCAAGTGTATGCATGCACACCCACACACGCAGGTCCAAACACAAGAAGTCCAAGAAGAAGAAGAAGACCCACACACGTGATGGCGACGACGAGAAGGAAGCTGCAAAGGAAGGTGCGGGCACCACAACGGCGGGGTTTGAACTGGTCAAAGTGCGCGGCAGTGGACGTATCCTGTCCTCAGGTACGACGGTCATGGGCCAAGTGGGCACCAAGTTTCTACTGGAGCTGGCTGTGGGCGACGCAATGATCATTCAGCACCCGACCACACTCGTGGAAGAGACGCGGATCGTGCGGATGGTGCTCAGCGATGTGTCCTGCTCCCTCAGCTCGGCGTTTAGCTCGGACCTCGTGTCCTCCACACCCTTCCAGTATATCAAAGCGCCGCCGCCGGAACTTGATGCAGCGGAAGATGTACAAACGAAGAAGAAGCGCAAGCGCAAGGCCGACGAAACGTTAGCGTTTGGTACATACGCGGGTGGCACAGAAACCGGGTCCACGGTCACGTTCCGCGTCAAGAAGGGTGGCGTCTATGGCGGGTATGCCGTCGTTACAGAGCGTGCCGATCAGGACCGTAGCCGCGAGGATTTGCTTGACCTGCGCGCCAAGAAGAAGGGCGATCGACACTGTATGTAATGATCAACTACGCTTTACGCTCATGCCTGTGGTGGGGTTTCTGTGTTTTCCGCTTTCCCTTATCATGTCCAGCATAGTTCCTCTGGAATATTGAATTTGACTCGTTCGACGTGTGCACGACGCGCAAGATTTTGCATCATTGGTATTGGATTACCCGTCCTATACGTTAGCCCGGTTGTGGCCGCATGCACGGGGCAGTCTCTCGTTCTGTCGTCGGGCAGACGACGTCCAAGTTGCTCACTTGCCATCACTGGTGTGTGTCTGAAGGTCTTTCACAACCGAGGGACCTTTGCCCTCGGCACATATTACAGCTTGAGCAGATCCTTGCAGCTGTGACCGTCATCGGGGCAGTGTGTGATGACTACATACCTATCATAGGCCACATCGCTATCGACACGACGTAGGCCAGTAATCACGGAGTCCCTGCTGCTCACGTACGCATCCAGTTCGCACAGTTCGCAAGTCTCGTCATCGCTGCGCTTGCGCTTTCGGGTGGTCGGTTGAACCTCGGTTACTGCGATGCCGCGTGGCGGCATCTCGCTTCCACTTACTTGCACCTTTCGCCGGCTCTGCACGCTGGTGTAAGGGGATGTCGGGAATCACGCTCGATGCTTTCTCTTGAGACGGAGGTTTGAGGAATGAACGAGGGGATTTCATAGCGATTTGGTTGGTTCGATAGGCTCGTGGAGGTGCTCAGAAGGGTGGTCCCGCCAGTGATTCATCGCGATGTGCTTCTACTCGACATCTTGTCGCACGTTGATTCGTCCTGGCCAGTGGTATGGTCCCTCCGTTGGTTTCCATGAACGTGCTACCATCGCGGGGGCTCGCTCATTCTTCAGTTCCCCTCATGTACTTGAAGTGCGTCCGCCACGTCCATGAAGAGCGAGCCACCTCCGTTGCTCATCAACGCCATCACGTTTTGCTCTTCGTGATTGCTGTCTGTCTGGATGTTGCTCCATTTACTGCAGCGAGTCGTGCATTTTTTTTTTTTTTGCGGGTTTCGTGGGAATGTTGGTCACTTCAACTTGCGGAAACAAATCCACTTCCTACTCGCTGGAACAGTACGTCTGAACGAAGCGCGGAAACCCAAATGGACGCGCGGATTGAACAGGTGCGCGCGCTGTTAAGGGAGCGGTACGGAACGGAACGGAACGATCCACACGGGCTATGTAGATGCTCGTGTTGGCTCGTGAGAAGGAGGGAAGCTGTCGTGTGTGTGTGTGCGGTGGGTGACGAATCCTGGTGTGTGCATGCGTTCTGTTCGTAGGTGGAGAGGGGTGGCCCAGCAACGAGAGCGGAACGATTTACTCGCTCGACGGACGGAGTACCTGCAGGATCGCGTGGAAAACGATTTACAAGTCACCCGCGCGGTGGGGAATGCGGCTCTCTCAGTAGCCGACAAGGAACTGCAGTTGGAGATGCAACGCGTGAAGACGTGTCAAAGTGAGGTAGATGCTTTGCGACGGCGATCAGATGCGACCCACGCAGAGCGATTACGAGCGCAGGAGCAATTGCGCTACCTAAAGCATGTGTAAGATAAGTAAAGTGTCTGTCTCGTGAAGAACATGAACGGTGGTTCCTTCGTGATGCGAATGACAACGATTTGCTGATTAAAAAACGGATGCTGAAGTCTGCAGGTCGAGGAGGCAAACATTGAAATTCTGCACCAAGAGTATATGAATGACAGGGCGGCATTGGCAGCGATGGACGACGCCCAAGCTGATCGCCGCCTGCAAGAAGAGAAATCACTGCTGCAGAAACAGAAACAGCTCCAGCATCAGATCGCCAATTGGGATGCACAGATCGCAAAGCAGAAGGTATAGACACCGATGGCCGCTATTAGACTCCATCCTACTAAGAACTTAGCTTCGTGTGGCCCGTTCTGACATTCAATCGTTACAACAACTGTCACATGCTCTCTCATATAGCAGGAAGCAAGAAATATTGCGGAGGTTCATGATCGACTGAAAAAACGGAAGCGGGGGTTGGAAGCAGAGTATGAAGAAGCGAACCAGCTACATCAATCACTCCGGCGCCGATTAGATACTGAACGACGCAAGATTCCATCTCACCGGCAAACCACCGCGGCCAATTCGTCTCTTAATCGAGTGAATGAAGCTTTGGGTGGCGAGAAGCTTGATGCACTCGAGGATCGAGTGGACGCAGTTCTGAAAGAGTTGGACGAGATTAGTGTCCGTCCTGCGAGCTGATTTCAGCACTAGCAGTCAGTAATATATCGTGAAAGAGTAAAGAGCCACTGGGCGACAGCCTTCACCGATGGGAAGTCAACACAAAGTTATGTATTTCCGCATCTTAGAAATCAGGATCAGGGTATGTCTTTGCACGAATTCTCCAGAAGGCCATACTACTACTGACTACCGGTGCAGCCTCCGATTGGATGCGTATTAATCCCAAAGTTTGATGAGTCCATCCCACCCACAGCTCACTACCTGACTCGGTTCCAACGGATGCCATGCCACACCCATACACGGTCCACGGTCATGCGCCCGCAGTTTCTTGTACATCTTGGTGGATTTCCAGTCCCAGAAACATATTTTGCCTTCGCCGTCGCCAGAGATGAGATACTGTCCGTTGGGTGAATAGCCAAGCTGACATGCGTACCCCGCACTGGCGTGGCCCTTGAACACTTTCTTTCGGCAGAGCTTAAATTTGTCTCGAGCCGTGTACACATCGATCTGGTTGTTCAGAGATTGACCAGCAAAGAACCCACCGGATGGATGCAACGCCACTGCGGGCATCGAGTGCATGGACGGCTCCGAGATGTATTTCACCGGCACGGGGATGCCCCATTCCCAAATCAAGATCTTCTTATCATCCGAAGTGGACACAAAGCGCCGGTCATCATCCACAAACGTCACCGAGTTGACTGCCTGCAGGTGATGGTTGTACTCCTGCGCAATGTCGCCGCTGCGTGCATCAAATTGCACCACCATATTGTTCGAGTCCCCAATCACGAATTGCGTATTATCTTTCGGGTAAAACTTGATGCAATACGGTACGCGGCGGTTCGTGAACGACTTGATGACCTGCCCCGTCTCGGTATCCCACAACTGCATGAAGCGATCAAACCCGCAGGTTAGGAATTGCCGCCCATCGTTGGAGAAATTTAGGCCACGCACGGCACCCGAGTGACCTTCATACACCCGCTTGCATTTCCGTTCGTTGTGCACGTCCCAGATACGGACCGTGTGATCCAGACTGCCCGACAATAGCAAATGCCCATACTTGGGGAAAAGCTCGATGGCGTGCACACCCTTCGTGTGACCCGTCCACTTGTGGATGCATTTCTTGGGCAAAAACACTTGATGATCGCCATCTTCATCCGGTTTGACACCACGTGGTGGTTCCACCCACGAGCGACCCTGGTAGTCGTATTCCTGACCGCCCAAAAACTCTGAGTGTCCCTTTAGAGCCTCTTGTCCGGCCTTGAGGCGTGCCGGGAGCAAGTGCGAGATCTTCTTCTCGATCATACGGTCAAAGTCCATGTCCTCGTCAAACTCGGCATTGCTACGCTCGCTGGCCTTGCGCTTCTTGGCTTCAATCCGTTCCTGGCGTAGTTTCTCCTGCTCTTCCGTGATCGTGCCGGCCTCCAGGTCCGTAAGCACCGACTTTTCCTTGTATGGCGCCCAAATTCCGTCCGCCTCTGGATCGCCCAGTTGCGGGGTGAACGTCTTGGTCACGCGCTTGCTCTTCTTGCCGCGCATCGTGAACACATTCTGATCCTTGTCCGAGACAATCATATCCGTGGAGGCAGTATTACTACCCGTGGCCCCGGTGCCCCGGTTGCGGTGCAGCCCCGTGTGTGTGTGGTTGTACGTGTGGTATTGCGCGTCAAAGCTCAAGTGCTCTACGTCAGCGTGTTCCACAACACCCGTAACAATCTCCTTCCCATTGCCGCGCAGCATTGGATCGGATTGACCTCGGCGAGCGAACGCGTTCTCTGGTCCATGGTACGGCGCCAGAGTCGAATTAATGGGCAGGTTCACACTGAGTTGCTTGCTTGATGCGGCGGCCAATTGCTGCGTGGCAACGTTGGCATAAGGGTTCACAGTAGCCACGAGCGGCGCAGAGTTCACGATGGGCAGTGCCAGCGTGTCTGTCGGGGAAGACGATGCGATCGAGGGCTTTGAATCCGACTCATCCTCACTCGAAGACGCGTACTGCGCGAACACATCCATCGTCAAGGTAGCGACGGTGTATGTTGCTGATCGATTGCTGTTCCCCGTCGAGGGGCGGATTCGTGGGTGGTGACCTTGGACCACCTGGATTGGTGTGGACCACATCGTACTGAAATATATAGCGTGGCCCACCTTATGTGTTGATAGCTCGTGCAGGCTTTTATTCTTGCATGATTTTTATGGGGTCGCCCTAAATCGTTTCATCACCAAGGCAGCGGTTATTCCTGTGTTTAGCAACAGACGAGCTGGCAGCACAGTCAATCGAGCTCTCACTTTGCCTCATTCTCTTTCTTCGTCACATCTCTTTTCTGTGCCAGCAGTCACCGCTCTCTTCAGATTGGAGGGAGCTGGGGCAGATGCGACCAACTTCGCGTAATGGGACACGCCAAGATAAAGATAGCAAAGCGGCTCGTTCCTATCCGCACTGACCTGTCATACCAAGAACATTCCTCAGTTTCGTTTTCTATTTATTATCACAGGTGTGAAACTACACTAACGTACAATACAGTACCG
>JAADWT010001022.1:0-11896 GCA_023336285.1 Pythium grandisporangium
AGACGGTTTGAGGGGGCATGGATGTCAGTCACTTCAATAGAGCGCCATCATGTTTTAGACAATCCCACAACTCAGCATTCGCAGTATTCGCAAGTCAGCACCTGCAGGAGCATACGCTACGATGGCGGGGAAGCGCAAGAATGGCAAGACGGTGGCGGAGGCGCTGAACGGTGGGGGCGCCGTTGCGGATGCCGTGGCAGAGGAGGAGTACCGCAAGCGGTTTGAGCCGGTGGCGCCCTGGAAGCGAGACAATATCCCGGATTATGGGCCGCTCAAGGACCATCAGCATGTCGTGATCTTCATTCTCATCGGCATCGTCGCCACGATCGGATACGAATACACAGAGTACGTGGGGACGTAGTGTGGCGTGGTGTGGATGTGCTGTGTTGCATCGTATTGTATCTGACTGGGGCTGTGTTGCTTTGACTATCTCTCATTTCTCTTCGGCCATGTTCTATTCGTGCGATGGCGGGCGAGCAGCTACTTTGACGAGATCAATCGATGGCTCGCGTACTTGGCGATTTGGTTTCCGCTGTGGTTCCGTCTATTGGGCCGCGTGTCTCCACAGCTAACGGAGGAGGAAATGGACGAGAAGGAGCGGGAGGGCTTCCTCAAGGAGCTAGAACGCATTCAAATGGAAGCCGAGACGCTTGACGACTGAAGAGATCCCGGTCATGGACGGATGGATATGCAGCCATGTCGAGGGAGGGTAAGTAGCCTGTGAAGGAGCCGTGTGCATGTATCTGTGACATAAACTTGCTTTCCTGGCTGACGTGTTACATGTCAAAAAAAAAAGCCCAAAGTGAAAGCAGAAAGCGATGCAGTCAAAACGAAAACCGACAACAAACGAAATCAAAACACAAAATCACAATTCACTCATCTTCAGAATCGAGGCTACTCGACGGTAAACTGCTACCAGGTTTCTTTAAGCTTAACTCAGCTTCACCAACTCACGGCTGAGCTTTCAGTGAGCGGAAACTGACACGCCCCCCCGTGTCGACATCATCGTCCTTGAGATGGCTTTTTCAAGGGTTGGAGACCCTTCTCCTGTCTACTTACGAAACCAGCCAAAGAAACCTCCGCTCTGGTTGGCCTCGGCCGCGGCAGCCGCCGCAGCCTCTGCCTGCTTCTCCTCTTCTGTCTTGGTTCGGTCCGCGATATCAGGGAACTCTAGCTCGTTGAACGCGAGGTCGAATAGAATGGGTTTGCAAGGGATGGCCTGGAAATTCGGTGGTAGCTGCACGAGTTCATGCATTCCACGTGCCGAGCCACCGTTGAACTCTTCCTGTCGTTCCAGAAGAGATTTGTGGCGCGAATACGTCGACGCGTTCTTGCCCTTCTTGCCGTTCTTTTCACTTTCATGCAGACTAAGCTGTTCCATCTCCTTGCGCATCATGTCGTCGTTCTTGGACGTGTGTAGGAAGCTCTGCGCCGTCGTGCGACTCTGGGCACCGACCAGCTCGTCACCAAGATCCTTCATAAACTCCTGCAACACGCTATCGGTCGCCGCAGGGTGCACACTGAGCGTGTCTTCGGCTTCGCTGAGGAAGTTGGATGCGTGCTGGTACAGGGCCATGGCCTCGCTATACTTCCGGGAGTGCAGGTACGATTGCGCGATGGTGGCTGAGCGGATCGACTTGAACAGTGCCTGGTACGCCGTGTATTTGGCCACGATGCGAGGCTCCAAGTCGGGGAGACCCGGGATCATGATAATGTCGTTGACGCACTGCACCAACATGTCCAGCACGTGGGTCAGGTCGCCCAATTGGCGTGTCTTCTGCTCACTGGAACGCAACTGCTTGTACACCACGACCATGCCGTCCACCTGTCGCGTCAGCTTGAGATAACGCACGTACTCTTCCAATCCTTCCAGTGCCTCGATTTCCGAGTGTACGAGTGCACTCCCGCTCTTGGATTGCTGGAGGAGTTTGGTAATCTCGGCCTTGATCAACTTGAGCGCATTATCGTATGCTGAGAGCAAATCCAGGAACACCATCTCGCGCTTCTTCTCCTCCGTCGGCGCGAGCGCTTCCAGCTTGGCACTGATCTCATCGGGGCGCAGCAAGGCCATACCAATCTCCTGCGTGGGGACGGCGATCGTCTTCTGCTTCCACGAGATCGTGGCCAGCGTCGCCACCTTCTGTTTCCGGGCTTCCAGCAACACGCTATCAATCTTGGACTGTAGCAGCGCGTTGCTGGTACTATCGCCAGCGCTCGAGCTCCAGTCCATTTGCTGCTGCGACTGGGACTTGTCCAGCTTGCCCAGCAACGTCAGGCGGTGCTCGCAAAAGCGGATGAAAGGCTGCAGCTCCTCCACAAAGTTCGTGCACATCTCCTTCTGTGAGAGCGTGCCGACCTGGGACAGATCCGAGTAAATGCGGCGCGCCGTGCCAAATTTTTCGAGCGCCAGCTCGTGGTCTTCGCGGTGAAACGCGAGGTTTCCAGACATGAAGGCCGCGTAGGCTTCCGCTTCCAGACTCGTTCGCCTAAAGGAATAATCCCAAGAAAAATAAACAATGAGCAAAGAGCAATCCACTCGTCAGTATTCTTGTCGATTCCTTCTCAGTCACTTGAAAAGCAATTCCGTCTGCGCGTATTCGAATGCATGTGGATCACGTACGCATCAGCGCGGGTGGCACAGATGTCGACGAGGCGCTGGCTCCAGTCGGCGGCCTTGCGCAGCCGGCCGTTCAGGTGGAACTTGATACGCGAGTTGGCCTCATCCCCGTTCTCCATCTTGTCCAGGTTGTCGTCCTCCTTGAGCTGCATGGCGTAGCTCCACGCGCGTTCGGCGTTGTACAGCGGTAGGTACAGCAGTCTGCACCAGAATGTACCATTCCACATCCATTCATCGTGCCAACCCCATTAGAACGCAGAACGCAACCAAATACCAAGTATCAACAACAATAGCCAACGGCAATTTGGCTCCCTCTCCGCACCACCGTACCTTGCGTCCGTGGCCGTCTCAACATCCACCTTCCGGGGGAGAAACGCCTTGCCCTTGCCGTGCGTAAACTTGGTCGACTTGCGGATGCGGCGCAATCGCCGCATGCAATACTGTCGGTAGCGCTGGAAGTCGCGGTGACGCAACCCATTCTGCATCTGCGCGGCCTTGATCGTCTCCAGGACTGCATCCCCCCACCCACACACGTCATCACCATCGCAGCAGCAGCAGTCAATACAGATCCAAAAGTCAGTCAGTCAGTCTCCAATGCAGACATCTAGATATCTAGGTATCTAGGTATCTAGCGAGAGAGAGAGAGAGAGAGAGACCGCCATAACCGAGCGAGATACGTACTGGGGATGCTGAACACCTCCGTTGACGGTGCGTCTCCCTCCATGACCACGTCCGCCGTCGCCGTCGCCGTCGCCGTCGCCGCCTTCGCCTTGCCCATTGCGTCGTCGCCTCCTCCTGTTGGTGTTGATGCTGATGCTGCTTCCCCGCTCTTCCCTCAAAACAAAGGGGGGGGGGGAGCTTGGCCCACCCACAGTCAGCCAGACGTTTTAAACACCAATCAACGTGGTCCACGCCAATTAACGTGCACCACGTCAAAGGCCCACCCGCAAGCAGCTCAACACGAAAAATGAATGGAGCATTCCGCGTTCCGATATAGGATAGGAGATCTCCGCTCTCATGCAGAACTGCTACTTCCCGACGGCCGCGGTGGCGGCGGCAGATGCAGATGCCAATGGCAATGCAGCAGGCAAGCGCAGGAATGGAAACGCCATGGAGAAGAAGGCACTAGTGGATGCCGCGCTGCCTCGCGCGGATGGGATTCGTCGCAGCGCGGACCAGTTGCGGCCAGCGTTCATGAAGCTGGGCGTCGTTAGCGGCGCCTCGGGCTCGGCGTACGTAGAGATGCACCGCACGCGCGTGGTCTGTTCCGTGTATGGGCCGCGCAACGACACGCGCAGCCGTCGCCAGTTCAGTCAGGATGGGCAATTGGTCTGCGATTTTAAGTACGCGCCCTTTGCCGATGCCTCGGGTCGTCGCGAACGCGGACAGGATGCCGACGAGCTTGAGATGTCGGCCGTGCTGGCACAGGCGCTTTCGCCAGCCGTGATGCTATCCAAGTTGCCCAAGTGCGTGGTCTCCATCTACGTCGTGGTTCTGGAAGGCGACGGAAGTGAGCTGGCGGCGGCGATCAACTGCGCATCGCTCGCCCTCGTCGATGCCGCGATTGAGATGTTGGACGTGGTGACGGCTGCCAGTGCCGGCATCCAGGGCGAAGGCGTGGTGCTGGACCCATGCCGAGAGGAAGAGCTGCGTGGTGATGGCCACGTGGTGCTGGCGTACATGCCGACTGTCGGTCAGATCACGCACATGCTCCAGTCGGGCCGCATGCAGCACTCGCAGCTGCAGGATGCCGTGGATCTCTGCACGGATGCGTGCACGGGCATCGTCAGGACCATGGTCACCACCGCGATTACGCAGGCACTGCAATAGAAGTGTTCTCTCTATCGTCGTTCCCTTTCCTTCTTACATCCTAGAAAGCAAACAAGACACACTACATACAAGACGCAAGACGCTCGGCTCATAATCTATTTCGCTTCTCGTTGCTGTTGTTGTTGTTTTTGTGAAACCCGCTTGGTGTCTTGTGAATAGAAAGAGAGAGAGATTGAGAGATTGAGAGAGAGAGAGAGAGAGAGAGAGAGAAAGAGACGTAGTGTCAGAGAGAAACTTGCTAATGATGATGAAGATGACGAGCAGCATAGTGTAGTTGCAACAACCGACTGCCCCCTACACCCGTCGGGTCGCGAATCTAGACCGCCGTTTCCTTCTTGCGGTTCTGCAACAGGCTCTTCATGAAAAACTCGCCGGCCTTGTAGCTCGAGCGCACCATGGGGCCGCTGGCCACGTAGAGGAAGCCCATCTGCTCGGCCACGCGCTGCCACTCGGCAAACGCCTCCGGGGTCACGTATTCCTTCACGGGCATGTGCTTGGTGCTCGGGCGCAGGTACTGCCCAAACGTGACCACGTCCACGCCCGAGTTGCGCAGGTCCTTGAGCGTTTGGAAGATATCCTCCTTGCGCTCGCCCAGGCCCAGCATGAGCGACGTTTTGGTCACCATCGTGGGCACGCTCACCTTGGCCTGCTCCAGCACAAACAGTGACTGTTTGTAGTTGGCGCGGTAGTCACGCGCACGGCGCTGCAGGCGTTCCACCGTCTCCACGTTGTGCGCAAACACATCCAGTCCGGACCGGGCCACCTGGTCGATCAGGGTCTTATCACCCTGGAAGTCGGGCGTGAGGCACTCGATGATGATCTCGGGCAGCTTCTCGCGCAGCAGACTCACGGTCTTGGCGAAATGCGCGGCTCCATAGTCGTCATAGTCGTCACGATCCACGCTCGTAAACACAATGTAGTCCAGCCCCCATTGCGCAATCGCCGTCGCCACCTTGTTCGGCTCGTCCGGGTCCAGCGGCAACGGCTTCTTGCTGGTCTTGACCGCGCAAAAGCTGCATCCACGCGTGCACGTGTCCCCCATGAGCATGATCGTCGCCGTGGCGATGCCATCCTTGCCACCACCCCAGCACTCGCCAATGTTGGGGCACTTGGCCTCCTCGCACACCGTGGCCAGGCCCAGCCCGCGCACGGTCTCCTTGAGGCGCTCGTAGTTGGCGCCCTGCGTGGGCTGTGCCTTGAGCCAATTAGGCTTGCGGTTGGAGGCGTTGGGGCGGCGTGACGGCTTGACACCCGCCAGCGCATCCTCGCCAAAGGCAAAGTCCTGCAGCGACAGCGCCTGGTCCGTGAACGTCGGGCCCTGCGTGGCCTCGGCCGAGAGCTGCTCACGGAGTGCCGCCAGACGGGAGCCACGCTTCGTCTTGGTCACCAGCACCTGCGGCGCCGCACTGCTACTGCTCAGGAGGCGTACGCCCATCGAGGTAGTCTTCGCGACACGTCCACAGCGCGCCATGCGGGGCATCACCATCACCGTCGTCATGACCATCGCTTCCGCTCGTCGTCTGCTTGGTTCTCGTGTCAAGGTTTCGCCTGTGGTCTTGTCCTCCACCTCACCAGCCTCAGCGTGTTAGGAACAGATCTTAACAGCCAACAGGGTAATTTCGTCCTCTCCACCAACAGCAGATAGAGCTTCGGGGATTGGACAAAATAATTAAACACACAGATTAAATGAGCCAATCGGAAAGAGATTTAAATCTGGACCACCGACAAAACGAAAAGCGCTGTTCTAGGTTGGGTGATAAACCGGAACAAATGATTACGCCCCCCAGAGAGGGACGTATCCAACATTGCATTGCTATGGGGGCTGCTCTAAAAGCGCGAGACGTCTCGGCCCACGAGCAACGCCTTGAGCCAATCCAAGGGCACTTGCATGCGGAGGCGCCAGCTGCCCAGCTTGGTCAGGTACGCGCTGCGCCACAAGAACCAGGCCTTCCACCCACTGAGCTTGGCCAGCGCCGACTGATCATCGCGAGGGTGTTTCAATTCAAAGAGCCCTTCAAACATGCCCAAGTACGCCATCATCCCCTTGTTGTGAAATGAGTAGGGCATGACCGTGCCCTTCGAGGTCGTGCCCCGCATCACGTCCACAAGGTACGAGGCCTGTGTCTGAGCCTTTTGTGCCGTCGCTGGAAGCACGTGACCATCAATCTCGGCACAATCGCCAATGGAGAACACGGCCGAGCGCAGGGGCATGCCAAACGGTGGTTCTGGCTCCATTTCAGGCATACCCAACACCTGACAGTACTCGTTGGTGAGGATATTGCCGTGTGCGCTCTTGTCAACGTTCGTAAGCGACTGCGTCAGATCATTGGGCCCGACGCCGGCGGCCCAGACCACCATGCCACAGGGAATCGTCACGCCATCATCCAACGTCACACTGTCTGCCGTCACTTTCACACAGTTCTTCTTGATGATCTCCATGCTCTTGCGCGCCGCGATCGTGCGTAGCGCAAACTTGCGCAGCTCCGCGTCAAAGCCCGTCAGGATATCACCCGAATTAAGCAACGACACCCGCACGTACTGCGACGTCTGCGGGTACATGCGCACCAGGTCCTGGTACAGGAAATCGCACAGCTCACCGCAAAACTCAATGCCCGTGGGTCCACCGCCGACGACGCAGAAATGCAGCAGCTTGCGCTTCTCGTCGGCCGAAAGCCCTGGGTCGGTGGCCAGTTCAAAGTTCTCCAGGATACGGTTGCGGATCGCGCGTGCATGCTCAATCTCCTTGAGGAAGAACGCATGCTCTTCCACACCGGGGAGCCCAAACGTTTGCGGTCGAGCGCCACAGGCCAGCACCAGTGCGTCGTACTTGACTGAATGCGGGCGCTTGCTGATCGCGCTCTCCACCTGCACCTGTTTGTGCTGCGCATCAATGCCCACAACGTCGGCGAGATGGAAGTCATCCTCGTGACGGAACATGCTGTCGCGCAAAGGCTCGATGATGGACCGAAACTCGAGCGTCCCCACGGTTGTGCTGGCCAACAACGGCGTATACAAAAAGTGCTACAGGAAATGAGAGTCGAGGAAAACGACGGTCAACTCATGACTTTCAGTGGCAACACTGAAAGGCGGCAACTCCCCCCACCCATAGTGAAGGACCGTAACGTACATTGCGCTTGGAGATCACGACCACGTCCACCGGTTTACCCACGCGGGTCTCAATATCGCTACGGTGCTTCTTGCATTGTGTAAACATTTGATACCCGGCCCACCCAGTGCCGATGATCACAAGCTGGTAGTTGCCCGAATGGTCCGTGGGCTCCGTCGGCGCCATCGCTGAGCCGTGAGCTGTGCGCAGCGACCAGAAGCGCTGGCACTCATTCCATGGTGACGTCCGGCCGACGCGAAGCAGTGACGACCGCGTGCGCGGAGCGATGGCCCACATCTCTCTGTCTCTCGGGGTCTGGAGTCTCCAGGTTCCTTTGCTCTCACTGCAAACGCACAATGCCAATGGAGGGGGGTCGTGGTGGTGGTGGGTAGTCAATGACGCAATGGCACCGACGGCCAACAGGATGCGACCGATAGATGGATCGATCGATCGATCGTGCGGCTATGAGCCAACGGGGTCTGTCTGTGTTGACGGCTTTAACATCAACGATGAGACGCGAGAATCAAGAATGCATGCTATTAATACTGCTGGAGTTCTTTGTGACAATACGTGAGCATGTTGGGTCAATATCCAAGCGGGAGATTGAGCACGGTTTGTCAAATTGAGAGACGGATTACTCGCTCTTGTTCCCATTGAGCCACTAATCGAGCACGTTTTGTCAAATTGAGAGATGGATTACCGCTCCTGTTACCATTCGAGCCACTAATCAGCCCGTCACCCACTTCAATACTGGACCTGTTCGTTTGCTCGTGAAAAACGACCCTGTCGACGACGGTTCAAGATCACAAATGAGAATGGCGAATGGTGGCGGTCAGGTGGAGGAACATGCGCTGATACTAGCCGTAACCAGAGGAGTGCGCGTGCCAACAGAGATGAAGGTGTGTGCACTGCTGCGTATGGCCCAGCGTCTAGCCAGGCATCGCGTTGCTCATGCGTTCGGGCGCTGGCAACGGCGCCACAGCGTCCTTCTGGTTCATGCCGAATACGAACAGCTCGTCCAGGAACAGCGCCGCTACCTGTTGCGCAAGCTCGTACTCGTACGCTGCTGGCGCGTCACCGCCAGCGCGCTGCATGCCTGGAGGAAGATCTGTTGTGTGTACGTGACGCTAGATGCACGGCTGCGGTGCATCAGTACGAGTCAACGAATCCGCCTGGCTTGGAGAAAGTGGCGGCGACTCGTACGGCTGGAGCGCATGGAGGAAGAGCTGGTGGCCTGTCGATGGGTGATGCAACAGCGTCGTATAGACCAGGTGCGTCCTACTTTAACGCCTTCTCTCGTTCGTCACTAGGGAACTGTGGCTTGCTCTCAAGTACTCAAATATCATTACATTCCGTGGTGCGTGGCGATTACCACTCCCATAGATGCAGGCACGCATCACCCAGCGCAATTCTCGCGACTCCCTGGCCTCTGCGTGGGACCAGTGGTCGCTATGGATGCGTCGTCAGCGCTGCTTTGCCTGGAGACGCCGTCTATCGCTCTCCATGCGTCGCTGTTTCGTTGCCTGGAAGAGACTTCGCGACCAGCGTCGCCAGCGAGTCGCCGTCGTGGCCGCCGTCCTCAACCATCTCGTGGCGCTCACGCTGCAGCAGCACGAAGAAAGAGAGCGCCATGTCGCTGACATGCGCGTGTGGAACTGTCAGCGCCTGCTGGCCGCGAGTCAACTGCTAGATGCGCTGCAGCGCGTGGCTCGCTCGACGCTGGCCCACAAGTTTGAGCAATGCCTCACGCAATGGCGCTCGCTCATGGAGCACCGTGGCCGACCAGTCCTCGCTCTAGGGTCAGCACCAGTCGTTGCAGCGCCCAATTCCTTGCCGAAGCCACTTCTGCGGTTGCCCCAGCGGGTGGCACTCGCCTCTCGAAGGCAGCAGCCACAGAGGAATCCCAACGGCGGCAGTGCCTACGCTCAGCGCCACCGACCCACATGGCGATAGTGTCCTATCTGATGGTGGTAACACAAGGGCCCACTAGGGTCTTGTTCAGTTCTTCTCGCTAGCCGTCGCTGGTGTGTGGTCGCAGCGAGAGCAAGGCAATCAGACCCACGTTCACGACTGTGAGCGCGCCCAGCAGGATGTGAATGTAGCACGCGAGTGCTGAGCCACCATCGGCGATGCTTTCCAGTAGCGGCACCTCATGCACTCCCTCCACCACGCTCGTGATATAGTCAAACGCGAGTCCCGTGCCGCACTGAAAGGCCGCGGCCATCAGCTGCTGCTGCAATACGAGCGCCGACGACGAAGCCAACGACGAAGGAGAAGATGATGAAGAAGAAGAGGAGGAGGAAGATGGAGGTGGTGTGTGTGGAGCCAGGTCGTACATGGCGTGCGCGTGGAAGACAAACGCCAGGATAACGGCCAAAATGATGGAGATGTACTCGCCGTGCATATCAGCGTACACCTCGGCGGCATGCACGCGGAGGCGAAGGTTTTTAAATTTCAAAAACTGTCCATACTCGGCACGCGCACGACTGGCATCCATGTGCGCGATCCGCGAGTTGACGCGGTGCAGACGCCTCTTGATGGGCGTGGACTGCGCCAGTCGAGCGTGGATGCTGTGCCGCAGACGGATGACCTTGGCCAGGCGGAAGAACACGAGGCCCACCACCAGCGCCAGCGAGCCGCCGATCACGGACGACGACTGCAGCGACACCAGGGCCGTCGTCGTGGCGCCGTGCTCGCTGGTGCTGCTGACGTTGGCTATCATCGCCGTACTGGTGGTGGTCGTCGTAGTAGTAGTAGAAGAAGTAGAAGTAGTAGTACTCGTGCTAGCGCCAATGCCCACGCGCAGCAGCGCCAGTCGGATCTGCGCATCGATGGCGAGCGTGGGGAGCGTGAGCGCTGTATGCACGGCCCTGTCGGAGGGCATGCGCGTGGCCTGCAGCTGCATCTCCTTGGCGACCTCTTGCAGCGCCGTCTTGACCAGCAGGCTGCCGGCCAGGAAGATCAGGACGCTCCAGCGCGTGGACAGCGTGACCCAGGTGGAGAGATGGAAATGCAGCGCCGCGGTGAGAAGAGAGAGTGAGAGCAGCAGCGCGTTGCCCCGGAAGCGCCACCAGAGCGAGAGCAGGCGGCCCGACAGACGACCCTGGGCGCGCCACGCGGCGTTTCGTCTTCGCAGCATCAGCGACGACGACCCCGAGGTCAGTACACCGAAGCGCCGGCGCGGCGGCGACGTCGACAATGGGGCGAGTGACGTGGTCTGTGGCGGTGAAGTCGGCAGGGGCAGGATGGAGTGTAGCGATGGTCCTGTGGTCATGGCCGTTGCGCTGGCTAGCGATATGGGCTTGGTGGTGGCGGTAGCGGTGGTCATGGGTGTAGTTGCTGTGGTCGCGGTGGTGGCAGGGTGGGGGGTGCGCGCCAAGGTGGTCCTGCGGTGGTCGATCACGGCGCGGCGGCACTTGCGGTACTCGGACCGTTCCACGTAACCCACAAAGGCAGCGACGAGCAGGAGCATCACGAGGGCATGCACACGCACTGGGAAGCCGGTGGGGAGGATACCTGTCGAGTGAAGCGCGGGTAATGCCGCACCGCCCAGCACCGTGGTCAGTAGCAGTGCGGGGCCCTTACGCCACAAGTGGCGGCGCAGCGTCATCGAGAAGGAAACGGGGGAGCGGATCGTGCTGAAGGTGAGGAACCGCTCGGAGTGTTGGTACGATTTGGTCACGAGGTAGGCGAGCCCGAGCAGCAGCACAAACTCGGCGCCCACGGTTGAGAGGAAGAGGGAGTTGGGTGGAAGGGAAGAGGAGGAGGGTGGGAACGCTGGTTCCGGGGGCGCGCCGACGGCAAAGAGCAGGGCTGTCAGTGTAGCGACGACGACACTCGTGAGCGTGTTGCCCAGCACGATGCGCATGACGGCGAAGCCATCCACCCAGGGCTTGCGCGACAGCAGGTTCTTCTTGACGAGCTCCAGCTCCTCGCGCAGCTCGCTCGTGGCGTGAGTCGTGGGGCGTCTCCGCCGCACCACGGCGGAGACTGGTGCCACGGCCTGGAGTTTGGACCCCAGTCGCTGTAGCTGGGGCCCGTGGAGAGGAGCTTGTCCATCTGGCTCGTCATCGCTGCGGCTCTGGCTCTGGTTGCTCGTGACCGGGCAGTTGACCGTCTGATCGTCGCACATGGGGACGACTAGGTGGTCCTCATAGGGTGGTGTCATCTACGATGAGCCCACTTCAGCCAGGCACAGAGTACAGCTCAGTTCTCAGTTCGCGATAGTCGTCGTAGCAGGGGCGCGTTGGTGTGCTGCCTGACCTTGAGGTAATAGGTCGGGGAAGCCAAAGATAGGCAGGAAGGCGAACTGCAGGCTTCTGATTTGTCGGGGGGGGGGGGGG
>JAADWT010001023.1:0-11876 GCA_023336285.1 Pythium grandisporangium
CATGGATAACCCGATCTTCGCGACAGACAGAACACTGCAGGCAGAAAAGGTATCCATCATCTCAAATCTCGTCTCATCATTGCCTCGCTTCCGAGAGGCCCGCCTTCCCTTCGTCTTTCCTTCCTTGTGCCCTGATCGCACCGTGGTGTCGGCCATGCGGCGCCTAGTCAAGCTGGTGCTGCGCCATCCAACGCAGCTACTGGTGGTGCTCATCCTGCTGTGCGCGCTCTATGGCTACACGCGCGTGCTAGTGTTGCAATACACAATCGGCGCACTGCTCTACTGGATTCATCGGTACCCGCGCAATTTCCCGCATGGCTTCTTCTTACCGCTCTTCTACACAAGCCTGACGATGGCCTTCTTCGCGGCCATCTACCACGACCTCGTAGTGCTGCCCTCCGGATCCTGGAAGTACGTGCTGCCGCTGCCCATGACCGTGCGCGGGCGCATGTTCCGCATCGTAGGCGTACCCTTGTATGCCTGTGTGATTGGGATCGCCGAGGCCGTGCAGATGTTCCGGAACCCGTCCATGAAGAGCGACCTGAGCCAGCTCGCGGCCTACCTCAAGCTCATGCAGGACCACTCGTTCCTGGATGACTCCAAGATCCGCGCCATCATCCTCGACGTGAAATGGAATGCGTGGATGCTCAAGACGACCGATCCGTCCACGTTTGCGTACATCCGCTTACCCATTGAGATCTCGTTGGCCGTGACTGTGTGTGCACTGTATAGCGTCTCACTGTTCTGCAGCGAGCCACGTCATGGTGCGTACACTATTGTTTGTCTCTATTTCGTGATTATTGTATTTGATGGCATGGTTTTATGGGAATTTTGGTTTACAATGCTCTGCAAAATACGCGAACGCACTGTGCAGATGGAGAAGAACTGAGAGAAGCGACACGAAACAATGACATTGGACGGGTTCGTAGGTTGCTGGTGCGTGGCGTAGATGTCAACTCGCAGGGCAGTGATGGAGCCACGGCGTTGCACATTTGTGCGCAACAGGCCATGGGCGGCATCGCCAAACACTTACTGGACCATAAGGCTGATGCCAACATCATGGATCGGCTCGGCTTCACACCTTTACACTGGGCTGTTCAGTTGCGGCGCGAAGAAGTGTCGACCGAGAATCGATTGGAAATCATTCGATTGCTGGTGGCGCAGGGCGCGGACGCCTGGAAAGGGGACGGTCGAGGTCGGACCGCACTGAAAATTGCGCAAAAGGCAGAAAACAGTGCAGCCCTCGCGGTACTGCGAGATGTTCTTGGCGATTCCATTGATCTGCCTGAAGAAACTTCAACACGGGGTGAAGCTTCGTAGGCGTTGTTTGTATTTGGATAACTTTGTAGCCTCAGCTGAAATGTGTACAGAATGCTGATATTGACAAAAAAAAGTATGATTCATGCTCGCTGCTGCCGGATTCTACCGCCGATTGAACCCTGTGACGTCCATCTGGATGACCTAATGAACCAGCACCAGCTCAGTCAGTTTCCGATATTTAAAAGTACTACGCACAATATCAGATACAGTCACCATACCATGTGAATAATGTCTTCCATCTCCTCCTTGGACTTGTAGAGTGGAATATCCAACCTGTCGGGGACGGCAACCATGAAATGATGGTTAGCAACCTGTTAGGCGACTACCCATGCATACGCCAGAGCACGAGTACCTGTTGGAGCACGTAGACGCGAACGGCAGCATGGTGTAGACGTCAGAGATCATGTCCGTGAGCTGTAAAGTAAATGGTTGCAGCTGTCCGTCAAGTCCAGTCAGACCGGCAAATCCTTCAACGGGGAGACCACTTGACCCAGTCACATACTGCAGGAGCCTGCTGCGACCCTGCTGGTTTAGACTGCCTGCAATCTCCCAGAACCAGCTCACCACCTCTTTTTCGCGACGTTGATCGTGTCCAAGTAAGCCCACGATAGCATTTGCTTTCCAATCGACGAGATCAATCTCGGACAACCCCGACATCACCAGATCAAGCTCACGGTAATCAAAAATGTGTAGCGCGTTCCCGGGGATGACGCTGTGAAGTCCATCAGAAATGCACTGCACCTCCTTCTCGACACTGTCAAATAAATAATAGCGCATAAGCTTGTCCACGTATTGCGCTTTGTTGGCTTCCGTGACATCTATACTGGTCCCACCAGGGACCAAGTCGTGACCCGCCACGCTGAAACTCAACGCCAAGTCGTCCACTCGGTCATGGGTAAGTATAAACTCGACGCTGGTGTGGATATGCTCATCGAGGTAGCGTAGATCGGATCTCGACAATGGTACACCCAGCAAATGCTTCAGCAACGGGATAGAGAGCCGCACGTTCAAGACTAATCCTTCAAGAAGGGCTTTCCCGAGTAGTTTGCCGAAAAATGTGAACATCTAAAGATGGTGCGAGAAACGTTAGCACCGTGAAAAAGTAAAATTATTATTTGAGTGTCTGAGAATGTATGGCTTACCTCAAGGTGACTTCTGCAACGCTTCCCGGCTTCCCGATTGATCCAGTATCCGGGATGTTCGCTATTGTTCGTCTGCACAAAAAGACCCAGCGGCTCGGCAAAAAGATGGGTGCACACGATATGTAACCACTCCCGAAGAATGCCGCCACCGTCGATTCCTGGCTCCTCCATGAAATTGACGCGAAGGTGCCGTCGTAACGTAACAGGAGGAACAGCCAGCAAGATTTGCATGGACTGTTTTAAAATATGCTCACGATGAACATCTACACCACACAATTCTCTCATGAGATTCGAGTAAAACATATTTACAACACAACCTTTTTTCCAGGGCAAGAAGGGAACAGCGCGTGAATGGACGACGTACGGATGGTGTAAATGTTTTCATCGCCAGCGCGGGTGAGTCGTAATGATTCCAGGTAAAACCATTTCGTTTTCTCTGTGAATGCCAACTGTGATACTCGCTACGATAGCAGTCTTCAATTAAAACTCGTGCACATGTGTCGAGCAATACCATGAGAAGAACGACATACCTTGATCTCTTTGATATGGCTATATTCACTCATAGCGAGGATCATATCCACTGCGAGACGTATTAACATTTCAAATACAGGTGAGTCAGATTTGTGTATCCGTCCAAAAGGATACGGCCATGGCAGCCAAAGCCAGCGGCGTCGAATCCTCACAAAGCTAGATAGACGGAATTCATTACCGGAAGAAAGCCACCGTGATAAGGATTCATCCTTGTGGGATACAACAAAGCCCGACGAATCACGAGAAATAGCAATGGCTTTGCGAGCCGTTCCGCGATGCCGATGGATTTTATACCACGGTCCCCGAGCACCGCCCGCCTCAATCTCCTTCATACTCACGAACGTGCCCCTCAAACATTCGTGGCGTCGCACATCTTCTCCAGTCACCCGTATCTTCAATTGAACCCATCCACCAAAAAAATAATAATTAATACCAGCGCTTGTCATCATTTGCTTCCCAGTCATGCAGCATTAACGCCAAGGTCACCTACCCAATGCACACCATCACTCTGGATACATCGCTTCCATTCGTGGCGTTCAATTGCCGCTTGCTGTCGTTCTGTTCGCGGTTCCGTGACGGGCTCATTTAGCTCCACCTTGGGTGTTTCTATTAAGCAGAACGCCGAATCGCTGGGATCTGGGTCGCTCTGCTGTGACGAACTCACGCGAATTTTGATTTCTACGTAGACACGCATAGATAGAGGCACGGCGCATAATAGTCTCTGTCAGTATCCCCCCACACTGTCGACAAATATACGGGCCCACCAAACACCACGGCCATGACGATTCGCTTCTCTTTTGAAAGTTAATAACGCACCCGAGGCATCCGTAGCGCACATGACACACTGCAGTTTGTGCATGGGCGGATTCGAGTGAAGACAGATCGCGCAGACCCAGCCGGCGGTGCTACCCATCATGTTACAAAGTTAATTAAACAATCCACCCAGCCACACCAACCAACCAACATCAATAACAACACCGCGTTAGGGCAAACACGAAGTCGAACCACATGCTCCATATACAACGGAGGCGCGGCACTATACGTACGACGTGTTGAGGTACGCGCGGTGCAACGGGTGCTGTCGGGCGCGCGAGAAGCAATCCAGCCAGCCACGGCGCATGACAAGGCATGTCAGGCAGAACAGCAGTGCACCAAAGCCCGTGGCGAGGCTACCCTGCAGCCCCATGCCCCCGGCCCCGCCTCCATCCGCGCCATTCTCCAGACGCCGCACGATAGGCATCGCTGCCGCGCCCGTCATCGTCCTGACGCGTCCAATCAATCCAGCCAATGCGTCCGTCAGCGACCCACTCGTGGAGCCACTCGGGTGGGCCAACGCAGCAGCTTCCTTCCTCCCGTGCAGCACGCAGATCACGGTCGGAAGGATGGATGGAGAAGGCGAATGAAATGCCCAGCGCCAGCGCGTAATCCAATAGCGAGTGAGTCGAGTCGAGCCGGTCCAATTGGACTCGAGCGCAAATCACCCACCCACCACACCCCACCGTCATCTTTGAAGTGAAGTCACACCCGTATTTTCCGCATAAAAGGGTTGATGATCTCAAAATGTGCCGCAAGCAGTCGGTTTGCCTAGTGCGGGTGGATGATGACAGGTTCCAGCACAATCTTGACAGGTCCACTCGCATCTCCTTTTGCACTAAATACGTATAAATAGACGTCTTTTGTGATTTGAGAGCCGTTGAACTTCGCCTGGCCCAATCCAATTTGCCGTCAGAAAATCAAAGTCAAACGCCAAATCTTCGCTCTTCATCCCCCATCTCATCTCGAAAAAAGAATGGTTCTTTATCCTCCCAAAATTAGTAAACCCAGGGCTGAATTTCCCGAAAAGTACAGGCTTTGCATTGAATACTGATGTTTTCAAAAGTCGAAACCAAAAGCGAATATTGACGATACACCTGTGACAACATCCCAGGAAAACCCAGAAGAGCGCCAACTCCCGCCACTCTGTTTCGCATCAGCCAGCATTCGCCGTTTGCCACACACACAACAGCAGTTATTGCAGCAATATGTGAATGCAGTTGATTACACGCCAAGGTTGGTGGTTGGAAAACTACCTGCACCAATTCGTTGCCTCGATGAATTACGCATTTTCACAATCGATCGATGGCACCTCGTAGGAAATATGTACACACCCACCAAACGAGATCATTACGTCCTCTGCTCGGCTCGAATCGTGGTCAGTTCATGCAAAGCAGTTCGAGGTTTCAAATGATATAGAAAATCATATTTGTACATTAGGTATCGCTATCATCGTTGATGGGACGAGCAAACGCATATTTCGTCCCACATCAAAGACATGGATGGCTTGTGTGGCTGAAAGCGATGATCCTCTCCATTCGAGAATCATCGAGCATCATGCAGCAAGAGCGCATTCAAACCAAATACCGATGAAAGGCCACAACGAGCCGATCATCTTAGTTTTTGTCATCGGGAAAGTTCCGGGTAATGAATGGCCTAGCTACTTTTTGCGTGGAGCCATGCTCTACCAGACCCCAGCAGAGGGGAGGAGGGCGTTCATGTTCGACGTTTCGCACATACCAGCCGCCCAAGCGTTCATCAGGGCCATCCGTATCGATCAGTGATGCCCTTACCACGCTTGACAAAACTTGCGCATTGCATCCGAATCCGCAAGTGTGCTGTTAGCGAGGATGCCGTTGATGAATGTCTGCAGCTGGTTCCGCCGAGCATTGAGCACGTGCTGCGTCAGCTCGGGTTGCACAAACAAAACAGCATCGCTCTTGAGGTGAGGCACTTTGACGTCTGCTACTCGCTTGACCATAACCTCACGCAAGAGGGATTTCTCGAGCTTGCGGAATTCACTGAACGTGGCCGTGAGGTCCCACATCACAACGGGATTCATGTGTTTGTCCCCTGGCTGACTGCAATCCACGCGAACCATGTACACATCCTCTTGTTTGCGCTTACGTAGCAGGGTACGGTCCGTTGTGTATCGTGCATACGCCTTACCCACGCGGATCGTGGCCTGAGCGAGAACTACTTGGGCCCTCTTGCGTCGTTCCCCCTGCACACCATTGACATTGATCGGGGGCGCTCGAAGCTGGGTCAGGATCCGACGTCGAAGCAATGGCAGTCCATGACGAAGCGGTACCTGCTGTTTCTTCCATTGGCGCCCCACTCGCTGGCATTTCTCAATACCCGCCTCACTTTCCGGCTCACTACGTGCAGTAACGACTGCAGTGTGGCGGGTCCTCAGCCTGGGCAACAAGCTCGTTTTTAAATCCTCGTCTTGCAGTCGTGGCTGATCCACACTACGGTGTGCGCTGCCAATCAGCGCGCTGGTCTTGCCACACAGGATCATCGCCACCACCTCACACAATAGGAACGTCGCGCCAGCAGTAGCCGTGAGGCAAAGCCACCGCATTCCGACGACCAGCGTCGTCACCAACACGTGCCACGAAACCACCATAGCGCCGACCCCCACTGCTGTCCATAGCATCTTGGTCATCAAGTCGATCAGGATTGTCCAGCTCGCGTCGCACAGACCAGCGAGGAATGAGCTCTGGAAGCTGTGGAAAAGCACCACCACGGAGGGCAGACCATTGACCCTTCCTCCTCCTCTTGTGCTGCTGGTAACGCCGGCTGCTGGGTCCGCCTTGGTCCCGGCGCCAAGGAGTGCCGGCTCTTCTAGACGAGGCACAGTCGTAGTCGTCACTGCACCACCACCACCGCTGAACGCACGCCGTCGACGCACGCCTACCGGGCTCGTACCGGAACGACGGCCTCGTGATCCTATCGACGGCGCCGTCGACATGTCCTCGCCGCTGTTCTCCTCTAATCGGACACGGAAGAGATCCCGCGCCGAGAGCGATTGCCGCCGCCGTTCGTGCCGTGCGCTACTGTTGTGAGCAGTAGCAATAGCAGTATTATTCGTCGGAGCAGTCCTGTGCTGCGGCGTCGACTGGAAGCTGGCTTGGTCCTGCGCTGGATCCTTGTCGGCGCGCCGCCCGACGCGAGCCGCGTCGTGGGTCGTCGTACTGATGATGGGCCCGCATGCACCCATCCAAATTGGATGCCCTCGCCGCCCACCCACCTGATGGATGCCGAAGGTGTTGTCGTTCAATTCAATTCACTTCTATAGCCCGTCGTGCTTCCCCTCCCCGTGGATGCTTGGGATGGGTACAGGCCAGGACGAGAAGCTCTGTACACTCTTGAGGCTGCCCACCTGATTCGGTGTACAGTACTGTAGGAAGAAGTGGCGCCTCGTCTGGTCTGAAGGCGCAATGCTAGTGCAGTGTGGGTATGTATGCGCTCGCGTTGCCAGAAATGAGCGTGGCTTCCAGGCGTGCTGCATGCCTGCGACCTCCCCCCACAGCGAGTCAACTCGAGCCGCTGCTACTATTGTATGGAGCGCTGGGCATCTGGCTGGTCGAGTGTGTCGCAGCTATTACTGTTTACCATTCCATTGCCTACGTCGTTCTTCCTTCCGCATGTTACATGCCATGGAATAGGGCTGGCCTGTCCGTGGTTGCTGTGACCGTCTGGGTAATCCAGTATGCTCCAGATGGTGGGCGGCATGATGAAGCTACTGTACTTGATGGGGTTGGAATCGGGTGCAGTATCCTTGTTCCAGAGACGGAGCGGTCAGTAAAGGTGGGGGACGGAAGGAGGTGGATGGAGGATCTCAAGAAATGCGGTATCATATCCCTGACGAGCTCGACAAATGCGGGTTCTACGCCAAATGCGAGTACGAGCGCCTCGACGATCAAGTGGAGCTTGAGTAAACGTTGCGCACTACACAATGAATACTACGTAAGAAGTTCGCTGAATAGGGCGGAGAGTTTCCACTTGTGGAAATTGTGGATGTGCTACGGTAAATGTACGTTGTCGTCCTCATCTCTAACTCGAATTCAAAACGACGGATGGCTTGTCCGAGTCCCTCTACGCAATGGGCTTATCAGCCGTGCTAACAAACATAATGGTGATCTTGTATTAGGTCATCCATTCACTACACACGCAAAGCCACACCTGGTCAAAGGATCAATACATCATGCCACTATAATGACTAGACCCATTGACGATCATCTTTTTCTCCTCATTTTATTGCCGCTACATATCGCAGGCAATTCGCTTTCCGTTGGTTCATCCGGTTCACCCCCATTTATCCATTCGCTTGGTGAGCATAGCTCAGAATTCGAGCGGGAAGGGTATCTTGAGTATCTGCGTTGGTGAGAGCTCACCAAATCCAGCAATACTGTCTACCTGAGGCGCTGTGCAAGCATCTCGAGGAGCGCGTTCGTGAAGCCCATGTCGGCAGTACGCACAGTCACGTCTAGGAAACCCGCACTGCGAAGTTTGACGTGAATCAAAGCAACTTGGTCAGAGTTAACAAGGCGAGTGGCGGCAATCGCTTCGTTCGCTGCAAATACAATTATAAAATCCAGGTTTGTGAGCAAAATTAACTGCCAACCCATACAGCCAAGGGCAAGTACGTACTCGCAGGAATGGCCTCCACCATGTGGACAGCTACTTGGTGCATTCGGCCAGCAAAATCATCCAGCATTCGCACAGAGCTTGGGCTCACGGTTGACTTCATTTCGTTTGGGCACGTGCCCCATCGCCCACCAAAGTCCTGCGTCGTAATTTGCCACGGTTCGAGCGGGCGACCGTTGTACTGGAAAGCATTCTGGCTGTTGTTGAATGATCCTTGGTTCGACAATTCTGAGTAAAACAAGAGAAAGAAAGAAGATTATGTGTGAGTAAAGGACCACATACGACAACACATTGCCATTAACCCAATCAAACCACGTACCATTCATGCTGGAAGCCAACCCGCCCATGCTAAAAGGATCCAGAGGAGACGAAGCCGCCGGGGGACCTGCCGATGAAGAAAGCGAGGCGACTGGGGCAGAAACTGACATTGGAGCAGCCCCGAGACCGAACGGATCCGAGGAACCAGTCGGTTGGTACGAAGACTGCTGCTGCGAAGGAGCCGGGGCATCAAACGAGATATCAAGCAAGTCTACCTCAACGTTCTGCTGACGTTGAGCAGGTGGTTGCTGTTGAGACTGTTGTTGCTGTGAAGCCTGTTCACGAGCCGATGCCCGTCGAGCAGACGGACGACCCCCACTCATTCGCCGCGGGCCAGTCGTAGACGATGCTCGCGAAGCACCAACTCCAGGTGCACGACGCTGCATCGGTGCGGGGGCGCCCGGAATACCTCCAAACAGCGCTGAGGCCATTATTTGGCGCTCGTTCACATTGTCTTCAGCTTCTTCTTCATCTTGAGGTGGCTCGTTGGTGCCATAGGGGTTCACCTGGCTGCCGTAGAGATTGCTTCCCTGGCTGTAGTCTGGTTGACTACCGCCGAATCCACCATAGGCAGGAGCGGGGGCAGGTGCACTGGAAGGAGCCATACCATTCATTCCACTTGCTGGGTACCCTTGTCCGTACCCGTTGTTTGGTCCGGGGGGAGGAGCCTGCGGCTCATTCGAATTTAATCCTGTAGGGCCCCAAACATTCTTCGGCGCATTGCGAGCTCCAGAATTGAACCCACCGCCTGAAGCGGAGTTTCCCTGCCACGCATTCGCAGCACCTGGACCCTGCTGCGGTGGAGGACCATTCTGCCCCCACTTGTTAATGAATGGACCTGGAACCTCATTTGGTGGTAGCTTCACGGCGTACGGAATTTCGGGCTTCTGGTAAGCTTCAAAGTTAAGACGGTTGGCATCCTTGTTGGCGTTGCGGTCGTAGTTGTCCTCATCGTCCGAATCCTCCGGGGGATCGTAGCGAGGCGCTCCTTGCGCTGCCGCACGCTCCACAAACGCACTCAAGAACGAAAGGTTTGGATCCACTTCAATGTCCTCGCAGCTTGCATCTTCTGGGTACACCTCCATCATAAGCGGGAGGTTCTTGGTCATCGCCAAGTACTCAAAGCAACGCTGCTGCAGATCCGTACTACGACTCGATTTAAACTTGTGCATCACCGACTCGGCAATTTCACTCGTGTGCCCCATCTGCGCCGTGATCTTGGTGACAGCCGTCAAAATGTACCCGCGTGTGGTATCCTCCTGGTTAAAGGGACGATCGATCAGTTCACACAAGCGTTCGCAAATCTCTTCCAATTCCATCGCCTCCGAGAGGTATCCATACTCCCCAAGAACCCACGACATCGTGCAGACCAGAATATCCGAGAGCACAGGGCGTTCAAAAAGTTCGAGGTACGTATCCACGGCATCGCGGCGCAACTCCATGTCCTGGTCTTCATCTTCCCCACTTCCTTCAGCAATCAATCTCAACAAATTGTATGCAACCTCAGGGCGCACCAGGTCACCCCCCAATTCAAACACATTTGTCATCGTCTGAATATACCACGCATTGCTTGGCGCGTATCGCTCGGCGCATTGCGTGATCCGTGACACGAGTTCTGTTCGCAAAAACACATCAGTCGCCTCACGAAGAAACTGCGTCAGCTTGTCCGAGATGAACTCCACATTTACTGGGTTGGTCATGCGATACAGCAAGTCCAGCGTCTTGCGCTTGAGCGTCTCGTCGGGATCCTCCAGACAGTCAATCACTGCCATTTGGTGCGCGGCGGCGTACCGTGGGTGGTCCTTCACGATCGCGGCCAATCCCGTGACACCCAAGTACTTGAGGTTATGGTTGTCACTGCTGATGAACCGCGAGATGCTGGCCGCCGCGGCATCCAAGAGTGTACTGTTTGGGTAGATCGTGGTCACCGTGCGAACGCATTCATAGATGATGGCGTAGCCCACATTGATACCGGTATCCGCGCGGCGCATCACATCGTGCAGCACTTCATACATGCCCTCACTGGTTTGCTGGTCGGCCTGGCCCAGCAACGCCAACATCTGCAGCAGTCGAATCTGAATCCACGGTGCCGGGATGCGATGGTAATCAAACTCGCGCGGCAGGCGGTGCTCCGTGATCTGCTTGAGGATGCTCACAAAGCTGGGCACAAGGTCCTTGTACTCGGTAGGATTCACCAGTGCAAGGTCATGCAGGATGCAGAGCGAGGCGCCCATCACACTTGGGTCACGGTCACAGAGCGCGCGACGCAGCGCCTCGCCCGTGTCACCCACGGCCTCCGGGTTGAGCTGATGGAAGCGATGCACGGCCATGACAGCCTTCTTCCGCACGAGCTCGGCCTCGTGGCGCAGTAAATCCACAATCAAAGGCTGCACAGCCGGGATCATCTCCGTGGTCACGAGCTTGCAGACCGCGGTAAGCGCGGCACAGACCTCAAGATGGTTCGAGGACTGCAGGTCCCGTTGCAACTGGTTGATGATCATGAAGCGGAACTCATGGGTCGGTGACAGCACGAGCGAGCACGTGAGGTAGCCAACACGCTTTTGCAGCAGATTGGTTGAGGCCGTCAACTCGACGGCCTTGATGTAGCCAAAGGATGCGTCGTGCCCGAGCATCTCAACGTACATGATCCGGATCAAAAACTCCTTCTTGCGCTTGTTCACTTCCTTGCTGGAGCCGGAGGACGTGGACGTCGCCTCGTTCATCTTGCGCTTGAGCTGTGCCACTTCATGGATGATGATGCGGTCCTCTTCCTGCTTCGACTTGCTTTCACCGATCGATTTGACCAACTCGAAAAACTCCTTCGACAAGTGGCCCCCCGACATGTTGCAACACGATCAAGGGCACGCGCTAGAGGGCGTGCGAAACAGGTGACTCGACGTACGTACGCGTACTCGTACTCTTCTTCGCGCTGGCGTTGGGCGCTTGGCTGCGTGGGGGGCGTGGGGGCGTAGTGTCGTCCTTGTCCGCTGTAGCTGACTCGTGCTTCCTAGCTTTGGCCGCCAACGTGTGCTTGATCGCCAAGTGGCAACACAACCGGTTTTAACAAAGGTACGAAAACGCACCGAGGGGGGGGGGGGG
>JAADWT010001024.1:0-11870 GCA_023336285.1 Pythium grandisporangium
AGCAATATGGATCACTGTAGCGAACAAATATCCATTTTGGTTTCAATCAATGGCATCGGATATGTCGAATGTCTTGCTTTTCGTCAGCAAGAACGGGCCAAGCCAATGATTAATTATGCCAAGAATGTCGTCTTTAGGTGTAGCCTCCTGGCGTTCACATCGGTGGTCGAATTGACCAGGAATTTGCAGCGTGGAAAGTGACTTGAAGTGTCCTCTCATTCAGACGATTCGGATAATTGCAGACGATTTTAATCTCCCGATTGATAGGTATTCCAACGTGTACAGCGATCGCTTCCTCGTACGTGAACACGTTGTACACGGGGCATGCGTTGGTCAAATTTTGAATTTGCCTACCTGGAAATTGCCCTAGCCGCAGACATTGTGTTTCCTGAAACCCAAAAAAAGGGAAGTAATCTCAATACAAACGCCAGATCAAACGTAACGTTGCTAAAACCTAGTCAAATAGACCCCACTTCCTTCTCTCTAAATCAAATGTAACGTTTTAACCGCGCCACAAATTGGTGAGCCGCGCTGGATCATGCGAGAGCGTGTCAGCTTTGGGCTGCTCTCGCACAGCAAATACGTGTTTGTTAGCCAGGAGTTCGTCGGGTAACGTTAGCTTTGCTATTTGGTGAACAGAATAGACGGAAGTTGATGCTCAATTATATCAAGAGTCTCGAATTGACCTTCGACTAGAATATAGGAAAGGGCAGTGCGCCAACTGGAAAGAAACAGCCTGCCGATGTTTTTTGGGTCGCATCTTGTGATTATGGTGCGAGTTTAGCCAGTGGCATGGCATCCAAGGACGCGTTGGACACACAGCTTGAACACGCAGCAGCAATACAAGTTGTATTGTGTTGTACTATATTAATAATACAACAAACATGATATAGCTCATCGGATGGGTGAACCCATTGCGAAAATTTTGAATTGATGGTACAGATGCGTTCTGCTTGGAAATTGTTGCCACCCCTAAATAAATGATGTTCATGAGCTCACGCAGTTGCCACAGACATACTGTATCATCATCGACGGACATGTCCACCGATCCTGTCGATGTATCTTCCGCTATGTACACGCGCTCTGTAGGGTACGCATATGGCAGTTAAGTACGTGTCTTTCCATGGAAATGAGATCTTTTTGTGCCCGACCAATAAAGAAAGCAAATTTTGTGCCCACGGATTATTTTTTGACCAGAAAGCTCTCGCTACGCGCTCAAATCATTCACAAAAATAAATGTACAATGTATAAGGTGCGGTCTGTATGATCGTGATACAACGTCGCTGACGCCAAAGCGAACCCACCAGCGCACCTGACCGTGAGAAAAGAAATTCGTGGTGCTTTTCTTCGTTGCCAACTTGAAGGCGAGGCGGGCTTGCAGGGGCGACGCCATCCGCACCACCAAGAACTTGCTGTGCCGTCTCAATATGGAAGAAGTGACCCACATTCCTTGCATGTGGGGAAAATCGTGACCAATGAGTGTATCAACCGACCCTTCGGCCTTCATCCTGTTTGTGATTGATTATGCTTCAGTGACATCGCTGCCTGCACGCATAATCAATCGAAGCGATGGTCGTCGGCTTGCACCCAACACTCTTGAGTAAACAAACCTCTGTTATGGCATATAGCATCTGGTGTACCAGTGTGCAGGAAGGAGTAACATACTAAAATGTTGTTTTCAGTCGCTCCGTGACCTCTAGCAATGCATTGTTATGTGTAATGCAGGAGTGATGGTGCATCCGTTGGGATTACTGTCCAAGCAGGTCATCATCATAGCGTGCAATCAGTTCGCTGGCTTTACGTAGCGGCCCACGAGAGCCATACACCCCACTCACCCGCCCACGTGTTTTACGCTCACTATGACTTGATATTTGTATACGTTGACAGCTCCCGCCAACAGCTTGTTCTTCCCCCTACGGTCACCAATTTTATCGCTGTGGAAGGTTTCATTCCCACACTTACCAGGAACCCCTAGCCAGGCACCCCACCACCCCACCTTCAACGCTGAACACCATGCACAACCACATGCGATGCTCGACGGGCTCAATGGCTGCGATCGCCAAGGACATGCCCACGCGCCGGTCCTTTAACGGATCCAACCTGTCATCGTCGTCCGCGGCCTCCTCTTCCTCCTTCTCGACCGCCTCCTCCTCCTCGCTCCAGTCGCACCGATGGGAGAACCTCTCGATTGAGATGGAGGCTTCCGTGCAACGCGGTGCCGACGTGCGCTACACCGTGCGCGTGCGCCACAAGACCTTGCACACGCGCTGGTCGCTGAGTCGCTCCTTTGACGAGTACCGCGCGTTCCAGAAGCGTGTGCTGCACCAGCTTCGCCAGGGCCACTTTTGTGAGGCCGAGTGCCCCTGGATGTACTCGTTCCTGGACGGGTACTTCCCTAAGTCGTCCATGTTCCGCTCCTCCAGCTCGCGCGTCGTCACGCAGCGCCGTGACGCGCTGGAGAAGTGCCTGCTCAAGCTGCACTGCTTTTTGCTGAACCGCACCAACCACGCCTGCAGCGTGATCCAGGGCGTGGCCGACGAGTTCATGACGTTTATCTGCGGCGACCTGGACGAGACGGCCATGCTCGAGCTCGCCAACGGCACCACCAAGACCTCGCGCGAGTCCTCCGACTCGGTGCTATCGAGCACGGATGACGAGAGCGAGGTGGATTCGCTCTGCCCGCTCTGCGACCTCAGTTTCGCCGGTGAGGATGGCGTCGCCTGCTGCTACACCACAGTGCTGAGCTGCGGCCACGAATTCCATGAGGAATGCATTCTCTCCAAGCTCAACGAAAGCATGTCCTGCCCCGTGTGCGGCCACGCCGAGGATTCGCATTAGATGCAACCTGCAAACGCCGTTTTGCACGCAGTATTTATAAAGGTCATAGAGAAAGACCCTTTTTGTTTTGTTTTAGATAAGAATGCATCCTGACAATTGGAGAACGAATTGTTTTGCATGAAATGTCTGTTTGTCATTGTTGGTTGAGAAGACACTACATTGGCATACGAGGCAGTATGTGTGACGGCCGTTGGTGCCAATGAGTTGGTGTTTTGGAATGCCCTTTGTCCCATGCAAGGAATCTTATGGTGCTACTCGTGATTCACGAGTATAATGATAGCACCATGAAATTCCTGAATCAGTGATCGCCTCATTTGGTTACTACCGTATGAGAAATCCGAAGACACACGAACCAATTTTTGAAATAAAGGATAGCAAATACGATTTTGCTGCACAACACGCTAAATGTTAGAAAGCTTGTCTTGCCGTTGTGTATTGTAACATAGTTTCTTGGCACGAGTTACGTACCTTGTTTTGGAATACAATTTGTGAAGAGAAAGTTGACGGCAAATATTGTTTACTCCTGCACGCAGTTTATGTGAGGTGGCGGACCAAGCGCCCCATCCTGAATAGCTTGCATTTTAATGCAAGTCTCTCACTCTTAGCTACTTTAGCATTTGAAAATGCTAGCTAAGAATGAGGGACTAGAGATCTTCAACTGTACTGTACTATACTGTACACCATACACTTCACTTTTTGCCTTGAATCTGGTCGCAACGACGGCGCATCGGCAAAGTGTGAGGCGGCGGCTGTTGAATTATCAGCAATGGCTTCTCAGCAGGTTCATGTCGGGCTTGTCTTGACGCTCTCCAACGCTAGCATCTCTACCAAAATTTTAGAGGCAAACACATCATTTTTACAGAAGTCTCACGGCTAAAACATGTCTTGGGGTACTTTTGAAACCTCTATAACCGAATCCGCCCGAGTTTTCTGACGCCTGCGTCTGTGAACACCCAATACGTACAGTACTGTATATAAAAACCATCACCCTCTAAATATAATGCCACACGCATCTCCACAGAGCATCCAATACAATGTATTATGCGCCACGTCCAGAAATAATTCTCAACGAATTTTTGGCTTCTGCCAACAATCGGCATGTTTAGCAGCTCTACACTGTAGTAAACATTGCGATGACGGACACGGTGAGCCTACTCACCTTCGCACTCTCTCCACATCCCTCCCAGTTTGATGCGACAAGCGCTGTGCCCGCGTTGCAACGAGCGACTGCGAGCACACTGACCCCACCACTTGCCATATCGTGTTTCGCTACGTCACCAGCAGCAGTTGAGGGGTGTTGCCACCACCTCGCGGATCTCCACCTAGGACGCCGACACTACTGTACTATAAGTCAAAACTACTTGCTTCTCAACGCCGTACGGACATGACCACCGCTGTCGACACGGCGCTCTTGTCGCCACCACCCAAGCCACTACGGATCATCAGCCACGGCGGAGCAGCCATCACCACCATGCCGTATGCGCCACCATCGACATTGCCATCACCCGCTGCGTCATCGCTGTCGCCCTCGGCAATGGTGACCACGGTCTCCCCGCACGCGCGGTCTCGCCGCCGCACACACTCGTATTCGCACTCACCCGGATTGACTAGCAGCAGCAGCGCCTCCAGCGTTGCCGGCAAGCTCGTCGTGCCGCCTAGCGTCCAGTGGCTTGACCAGCTCTCGCTCTCGCTGACCACCGTGCGGCAGGGCAAGGGCGAGGTGCGCTACGTGCTGCACGTGGACCACCTGGCGGCACGTGTGGGCTGGCACGAGGCCGCCACGTTCGAGCAGTACCGCCAGTTCCAGAAGCGCCTGCTGCGCGCCATGCAGCGTGGGCATTTCTGTCAGGCCGAGTGTCCATGGCTCTACACGTTTGTCAAGAGCTATTTCCCGAAATCCACCCTCTTTGGCAACACGTCGAGGCAGTTCATTGAGATGCGCCGTGAGCGACTGGAGCGCTGGCTCACGACGCTGCAGGTATTTGTAGCCAAGCGCAGCAATCACTGCTGCAGTGTGGTCACCACGGCGCTCGCGGACCACCTGCTGGCCTTCGTCAATGGCTCGCAGGGCCTCGCGCACCAGTGCCTGCTGCAATCCCCCTCAGCGCCGATGACTGGTGAGCACGGCATGTCTCCACGCTGGGCGGGTCACGGCCAGGCTAATCGCGCTACTTCACTCACTTTCAGTCCAAGCCCGAGTCCCAGTCCCAGTCCCAGTCCCTGTGCCAGTGCCAATGCCAGTACCAGTGCTAGTGCCAGCGTGGCAGCGGTCATCTCCGATGCGGACGAGTCCATGGATGAGACGAGTAGCGTCGAGTTGTGTGGCATTTGCCAGGGGGATCTGGATCTGCCCGCGCACAGCAGTGATGGCGATCCGACCGCCTCTGTGATACCCACCGCCGCTGTGGGAGAACAGGTTCAGCAGGCGACGCGTCGTACGCGGTGCTACACGATGACGCTGCGCTGCGGACACCAGTTCCATGACGAATGCCTCGTGCCCAAGCTCAACGAGTCCATGCACTGCCCCACGTGTGGCAGCCTCGAGGCGTGACCAATTCCTTTCACCAGCCTCTCGGTCGATGTCCTGATTAGTGCCGCGAATGTATGATTCAACAACACCAACCCACCTTGTTTCGCATTTACCTCTCTTCGTGACTCTGTCCAGCAATAACAGCAACAGCAACAGCAACAGCAACAGCAACAGCAACAGCGACAGCAGCAGCAGCAGTCCCAATGATAGTAACAGCGACTCGTGCGTCGGGTGACCACAATCGCGTGCTCTCTGCTGGCCTCATGGCGTCTATGGGATCTCGTGTACATCTCCTCCAATTCGTCACGCCCTCTGACCACATCACATCACATCACTATCTACTGCTTCTTCTTCTCTCATATTCAATCCCGGCGACCGTTGCGCAGCATCTGATGTGAGGAAGGCGACTGGCGATCGCTCTGCGATGCGGCGAGACAGAGCAGAGCGCTCAACAAGGCGGCGCCAATGATCCCATCAAGTAGCCATCAGCGGCCATCGCATAACCAGCCCATGATCAAGGCACGGCCATGGGCCGGAGAAACACGAGTCCATTTCACGTCAGAGAACTCGAAGAAAAGCACCGAGACGCGCATGGACACGGTCCTTACGGGCACTCCTCCTCCTCCTCCTTCTACGAGGCAAGCCCAGCGCGGCAAGCCAGCCCACGCATCTTGTCAGTCGCAGAACTGGCCTGTGCCTCGCCGGTGGCTGCTTGCTCGTCATGGGCCCGTACCTCACGCTCACGGCGCTGGCCAGGCTGACGCCGCCGCCGCCCTCCTCGCCATCGGCACCACCTCCCCCATCGACTCCGCCATCGTTGCCAACACCACGACCGGCACCATTGCTCTCGCCCAACAGCATCCCGCTCACACCACCACCACCGCCGCGAACGTCTTCGGAAGGATATCCATCGACTCGCAAGAACATCAAGAAAAATACCAACACATTGCCGTCTCGCTACAGCACTTGGTCGCCAAGCTCTGGCTACACGACCACGCCGAGAACACCCACCAGTCCGACAGAGGCCACCAGCAATGGCTACCACGTCGTGGTCCCCTACGAGGACGCGCCCCCTTCTAGTGACGTGACGACCAGCGCACTGCCGCCCACGTTGGCGTACCTGCAGCAGCTCTCGCTGAGCATGGTGACCGACACGGAGAAGCCCCTTACCTCGAGTGCGTCGTCGTCGTGGATGCTGCACGTGCACCACCACCCCAGCAGGGCCTCGTGGCGACTTGTGCGCTCACTGGCGGAGGTCACGGCGCTGCAGCATCGGCTCGCGGACAGCCTGCAGCTCGGTCATGGCTGTCGCGCCGAGTGTCGATGGCTGCACGGGTTTGTGGTTAGCAGTTTGCCGCGTGCCTCGCTGCTGGCGCGGCTGTGGGGGCCCAGCAGTACGGCGGAGGAACGCCGTCATGCGCTCTTGCGCTTGGTGTCGACGCTACGAACCGTGCTACTGAACCCACGCAACCACGGCTGTGGCATTCTCACGGGGCCCGTGGCCACGCAGCTGGTGGCGTTCCTGTCGGGCAAGGACGCCATGCGCCCTCGCGAGCGGCATCCCTGGGAACTGCGGTCCCCCATTGGCGAGGACGCGGGTGACTTTGGTGCATTGGCGAGACGAGAGAGTGACGTTCACGTCGATGGCGATGACGAGGCTGCTGCTGCTGTTGGCGGAGTGATGGAGGACGCGAACGATGGCGACAACCAGGCAGATAACTACGCGCCAACATCCACGCGCCACGTGGTGGAGAAGACCCTGGGCTGTATGATGGGTGTGGTTCGTGGACACCCCCCAGTGGACGGCGCGCTGGCAGGCTGGTCATATCCGACGACCGCTTTGCCACGCACGCGCAGTGGTCACGCCAGTCTGATGTCGCGGTCCACATCCATGTCGGTATCGGTGTCGCTGTCACCACGACAGCACGCGCCTTCGATGGAGTTGGTGGTGACGCCCACGACGCCACCGACCGAGTCGGTCGGTCCACGGTCTCCACCCTGGGCGTCTCGGCCACGTGGAGGGTTGGGTCGACGGTTCACGTTCCCCACGGGCACGCTCGAGTCACTGCCGCGCAAGTCTCTGGGGGTGCTGCAGATGCTGCGCCAGCGGATGGCGCCGCGCGCACGGGCCGAGTCGACTGTGTGCTAGGAAGGCGCCAATGAAGAGGTGTAGATATGCCCGCGAATTGGCGAGCGTGCAGCTACGGCCAATATGCTTAATCGTGTGCCTGGATTCTTGATCACTCATGTGTCTTGTTTATTCTTGCTGGGTCTGGCGCTCGCGCCGTGTAGCGACATGAGGGGATGTGTGACCAAAGCTGGCAGGGTGTCTGGTCCTAATAGTTCACTCTGCTGACAGAGAGGCCAATCACCACCCTCTCAGTTGCGTTACGAAGACGAATACAATCCCGCGATAGAATGGCTCGGTTGGTCCTTTGTGCAAGAACAAACCGATCGGAACTGATGGGGCCATAGAAACAATCGTATTCCGACGCATCGCCAGCCCTCTTGCTCATCGTGCGGGTGATTCGCATCATCACCAACGCCAGGAGGGCATACATAACGACAGTCATCGTCAGCAGGGTGCTTGGGAATTGCGGTTCAATGGGGCAGTGCTGAGTCGAAGCCCTGCCGATTCGCACTCAACCTGAGATATCCATGCTCGATCACATGGGGGACGAATACAACGCTGTGGTCTCATAATCGTCTGGTCACTTTGTAAACCCCCCCTTCCCCCCCCCACCGATTTTGGGTGGTCTGCGCATTCCGTACCGTCACGCAAGCGCTGTTTCGACTCTCCTGTTGACTGTACCTGATGATTTCACTCGTATATGCCATCAGACTGCCGAGAGTTGAATATCCTGGTCTTGGACCTTGGTCTCAATCGTTGACGACACATCCGCCGTGTTCGAGCCAACATTCACTACGGCTCTAGCCCACATGATGGTCAAAAGCATATAAACTTACTCATCCTTGAGACGCTGATTGTCTGTGCATTGCCGCCACAGTTGTGGCATTGGACTTCGGAATCGAAAGCGCGATTCGAATATGATCGAGCTGATTGAAAGTCCTTGCAAAAATTCCGTGCCAAAATTCGCGAATTGCCTTAAACCAAAAAATCTCACTCGGTGGATCATAAGATTGGCAATTTTACACCATTTGAAAGGGGTGGGGGTGACACATACAGTAGGAGGGAGATGGAGTTTTTCCTACAGGTTCTGTGTTGAGTCAAGCATGCTGCACACCAGTCCGCATGGAATCGGAAAACCCTTCGAAACCAATGCAAACTTGCCAGTTTTCAGCAATTTCACCACCAATGAATGCTGTAGAGGGAGGTATATCCTCCAATAATAGATTTATCGTGCAAAACGTTCTGCAGTTTAAGCATAGTTTGCCAATGCGGTGACGACACCATGCAAACGCACTTTGCTGTACAGCGACCGTCCAATCGTGCTCGCTCTTGCTAAATTGGCACCTGAGAATCAAACACTGCGATTCTCTGACTGGCAATAGCAGGCGTACATGCTCGTCCGCTGCGCAGCCAATACAATACGTGTAAGCGTAAATCCTTACACGAGGTTTTCCAGATATTTACCGTTTTCAATAGACTTCCTGCGCACAAAATCGATTCAATAGTGACCAATCCATTTTATGAGTCATTTCCAGTTTTGTTGAAGGTCCATGAGCTTTGGCTTCGTAATCCCACTGTCCACAGTTAAAGAGGGGTTAAGACAAGCGAATTTTACATTAACCGGTGGTATAGATCTCTTTCTTTTCATTCACCTAACCCATTTCAGAGAGCACCCCATCAATTATTTTCTACAAATGTCTTTCAATTTGTATCGTGCGTTTCCTAAATCCCTCCTTTTAGCTGTGTAACCGTCAGCAGCGTGTCACAGCCACACAGTCTGGAATACTGTAAAGGCCACACCACCAAACTATTATTAGTAATATCATTGCGGCTCTGAAATAGAAACCCTTCCACAATATTTTCTATTTGATATGTTTACCATGTGAACAAACATAGACACGCCGTTTCTAAGCATTTCTATCCAAAATCTCTCCAAATTAAGGCAATTATAATATCAAAATTGCTCCCACTTTTTGTTTGTTTTTGCGACATGCCACTTTGCCGAACGCCAACACCAACACGCAGTGCCGTTTCCAACTCTCGCCAACTAACGCCTCCTCCTCATCCCCCCCCCTTTCCAACTCCTCTCCTCCACGCTTTGAGGAAACAAACCACCACAAGACGTATCCAACGAGCTCCGTCACACGCACACCGCCCCTCTGCTCCTCTGCTGGCCCAAGTTCTCTCTCTCTCTCCCCTCCCTTTCCTCATTCCTCGGACTGTTGTCGCCGCCCACCCCGTGCGACGTCCCCTCCAGCAGCCCTGCGCCAACGACTGTCCTCCCCCGTTCCCCTCTCTCCCCCCCCGCCTCCGCGATGAGTACGCAGAAGGCGCAAAAGAAGAAGAAGAAACCCCGTGTGGGTGATGTGGCCGCGATGGCCACACAGCATCAGCTTCAACTCCAGCCACCGCGGACGGCGTCCACAACTGTATCCGCAGCGGCTTTCGCGGCCGCATCCACAGCGGCGTCCACTGCGGCGACCATGGGGAAACCTGCGAAACCACCGCGTGTAACGGCACTGGCAGCCGCCGCCGTGGCCGAGGCCACCCGAACGCGTCCGCTCTCCGCCATTGAAGAGCAACAGCTCAAGACGAGGCTGCAATACCGTCTCTACCAGCGCAACCACCGCGCCAAGCGCCAACGCCGCACGGACGAGTTGGCGTACACGGTGGCGCGCCTGCATGACGAAGTGGGCGCGCTCGAGACCCGCAAGCGGGCCACGGTCAAGTCAATCGCCATGCGCGTGCTGCACCAGTTTGTGGCCGCGTTCCGCCAGCGCACCCCGGCGTCCACAGCCACATCCACATCAGCAGCAGCATCAGCATTAGCATCAGCACCCACATCCACAGCTACAGTCTCATCCACAGCTACGTCTACAATGACAGGGTTATCTACCATGCCGGCGACATGGACAACAGGCAGCGACCAGGAGCAGCTCCTGCGCGCCGGCCTGGCCACACACGTCCACGGTGTGCACGACGGTGGTGCGGATGCCGTGGTGCAGCAGTGGACGCAGCTCTGCCGTCAGTTCCAGGATTGGCACCTCGAGCTCGGTCCCGTTACATTCCCTCGTGGCCACCGTTGTCCCTCATTTGCCTCCCCTCGCTCCTCCTCCTCCTCCTCCTCCGCCTCCCCTCCACTCACGACCATGAACCCACAGGAACCCCTCGTGGTCGTCGCCGCCCTACAGCTTCATCTTCAGGGCACCGCCGCTCAACTGGGCGCCGTCGTCCCGGGGCTCTCACTCTCGGAACGCACAGAGGAGCTACCAGGCCACCTCGTGGTGGCTGGACGCGGCGTCTTTGAGATCCACACGCAGCAGCCACACGCGGAGATCTCGTCGTTCGTGCTGGACCTGGACGCCGAGCACATGCTCTTCCGGGCGCTCCGCTCGTGGGAGCGCGTGGCCCAGGCGCTGGAGGGTGCGGTCATTCCGCTCAATACGTTGCTGTCGTGTGGGTCGAAGTCGACACGGCAGCCGTTGGTGTATTGGGATTTAGAGATGAAAGAACCGGTTCGCCGCGCTGTTGTTGGAGGAGATAGAGGAAGGGGGGATAGAGGAAGAGGAGACGATCGCCAATACAGAGAGGAAGGAATGGAGGAGGAAGAAGAAGAGGAACAGAAAGAATACGCGGAGCAAGCGGAGATGCAGGTACACTGGCGGGAGAGAAACTGCAGTGGGCTGCGGGCAGAGATGGAGCCCCGACGCAGGAGCCCGCGTTGGGTGGTCGCACGAAGGGAGACAGCAAGGCAGGGCGAGACGGAGAGCCAGGATGGAAGCACCGGGTCTGCGAACGCGCGCCTCTCCGTCAATTATTTACTGACGTGAGACGCCCCGCCGAGGAGGCATCACGCTGGTTTTTGTTCTCTCTCCCCTCCTTCCCCTCGTCTCCGCGTTACATCCCGTTTAGCATGCACGACGTACGACGTTCACCCTTTTCCTCTTCCTCCTCTCGTCGCCACGTCATTTTCGCTAGCAGTCTGTCGATCAAACCCCGCCAGGTAGGACCAAGTAATAAAATCTGCAGCGCAACCCCCTCCCCCTCCCCCTCCTCCCCCCTGCTCCTTATCCTCCTCCCTCCTCCTCCTCAACAGATAATCAAGCAAACGAACAAGAATGATATCTACGCACTACGATAGAGGAGACCGAATGAGCCGCCGCAATAATCACGAAGCATCCGAGGCTCGTTGTCGTATCAACGCCACCGCAAACCAAAGCAACCACACCCACCATATCCCGAAAGCCATGTACGTAACCTGTCTGTGCGTTCTGTAATCCTGTCAGTGGCCAGGTCAGCGTATCAGCATTTCAACACCCTCCCTTTTGTGAAGGGCTACACTCAGTGTTACTGGGGGGGGGGGGGGGGGGG
>JAADWT010001025.1:0-11849 GCA_023336285.1 Pythium grandisporangium
GGGGTCTCCTCGTCATCCTCCGAACCTTCATCCTCCGGAGGAGGCGTGGGCTTGCCACTGTCCGAAGGTTCCGGGGTCTCCTCGTCATCCTCCGAACCTTCATCCTCCGGAGGAGGCGTGGGCTTGCCGCTGTCATCGCCACCGTCCGAACCTTCACGCGTCGGCTCCGGTGTGGGCTTGCCAGGCTTACCCGGCTTGCCCGGCTTACCCGGCATGTCGCTGTCGTCATCACCCTCCGAACCTTCACTAGTCGGCTCCGGCGTGGGCTTACCAGGCTTACCAGGCTTACCCGGCTTACCCGGCTTACCTGGCATGTCTGCCTCGCCCGACGACGAGCCTTCCACCGATCCCGACGACGAACCCTCCACCGAGCCCGCCGACGAGCCCTCCACCGATCCCGATGAAGAAGACTCGGCCGATCCGGACGAGCACGCCACCGACTCATCCAACAGGTCCCGCACATCCTGGTAGCTCAGGCCGATCTTGGTCACCAAGTTGAGGCTCGGGCGACCCACGACGAACCACAAAAAGTCCGGGTGCTCCTTCCGGGCCTCGCCCAACCATTCGCCACCAATGATGTTCTTGTCGGCATCCAGTTCCAAAAAGTACTCGTAGTTGGCCGAGACCGTAAACTTGTCAATCTTGGTGCTCACAAGCGGACCATCCTCAAAGGCCTCCACGATCCAGCTGAAGCGGGTCTTGACGTACGCCAGGTGCTTCATATCCTTGTTGAACGGGTACTTTTGCGTCCCGAAATGCTCCATCGACGTCTGCTCGGGATCCTCCACGAGCTCCATCTTGAGCACCTCGTACGACCGCACGGGCTGGTTCCAGACCTCTGACCCGGCGGTCACGTCCACGACGAACGATTCCTGACGCTTGCCCATGATGTTGGTGATCGCGATATGGAAAAACCCAGGGCTGAGGTCTCGACGCTTGGCATCCTTCCAGCGGCCAAACTTGTCCAGCGCGCCTTCCTCGTCATCCGGGCCATTGAACCGCGCGCCCGTGAACACGGTCTTGACGCCCGCACCGTCGTAGACGGCCGTGAGCAGGCCCTTGATATCGAACGGGCGGAACGTCACGCCATTCTTGGTCACATCGCACGACGGCTCCGGTTCCCAGATCGAAGCCGGCGCCCAGGCGTGGCAGATGCCCCACCACGTGGGCAGGCATCGGCCCGACTCATGGTCGGTCCGCTTGGCGCACTTGGTGCCCCCCGTGCAGTCCTGTTCCTTGGTGCACGACGGGTAGTTGGCAAACCCGTCAATGCCGTTGTGCTTGGAGACCGTGTCCATGAACTGCGTCGGGTCCTTGCCAAACGCCGTCGCGTACTTCTCCGCGGGGCTCGCTTCATTCTTGTGCCACTTGGCGTTGATGCTGTCCTGGTACACGGGCCAGTAGCTCGCGGGCCAGGGCGCCGACTTGGCCGCGCCGTTGCGGTATTTCTCGGCCAAGACGTCAAAGTTGCGCTCCATCTTCTCGCCATAGTGCGACTCGAGGTCACTAATGTCGTCGTTCGTGGCCGTTTCCAGGCGACGCACGCCCTCCACCTCGAGCGCGCTCGTGTTGTGGATCGTGAACGATTCCGCCAGCAACTCGGCCGGGCGTGCGTTTTCGATCGCCTCGACGGCGTGACGCGCCAATTGCGCGCCAAACGCCGGGTGCGCGTCCGTGAGCGGCGCGTCTAGCCCCGTGGGCATCGTCGGGTCGTACATCAGGTCCTCGCCCTGCACGCGCGCCATCGAGGCGGCGGCCACGAGCGCGGCAAAGCCGATGAGTCGTTGCGGTGTCGCCACCATGGTCCGTTAGTTAGGAGTTCGATACGTGTACTCGCGATTGAGAGGGAAGACTCGCCACGAGTGAGGAGTTGGGCTGTCGAATGGAAATTCGAGACTGAGCGCGGCACTCAACGGAAGGAGTCGAGTCGCGCGGCGCAGCAACAACAACAACCGCCACGCACAGTCAGTCACTCATCCACACGCAGTGTACTGGTGTGTGCGTTGGGATGGGGTGCGCGTGTGTGGCGTTGGTTGGCATGGATGGGGAGGAAACGGCCCGGAGGGCGCGGGTCGAAAGGAAAGACTCATTGCCCGGCGGACAGATGACATGAGCGCGCCGCACAGGCACACACGCACCCACCCCACATGCACAACGCCGCGCGGTGCTATGCGCCTTGGTGGGCCACAATCATTGCGGCAATGGGTGGGACTCGTGGACGCACGCCAACCCAGATTCAGACGCGAGTGTTGGATGACAACGTCCATCTGGTGCGGGCGGAAAGCCAGCAGCTCTGCCGCAGCACACGTCAGCACTAGGAATACTGTACGGTACATCATGTTGAAGCACAAGGCCTGCTTCACCAAGCCACATGGGCTCCACAGAGCGTCTAATCGAGATCTCAAGATTGGCGCGCATCCACAGCTGAGAATGCAGTGTACTAAACAGTACACTGTGTGTATGGGTTTGGGCCGTCAAACGGAGAGGAATGTGTACGAGAGGCAGAGAGTACAGCCTGAGCAGCAGGTTTTGCACTTGAGGGTGTAATACACCCTACACCGTGTATGGTGCTACTGTACGGTACCGTGATCCTCGTCACACGCGCCCCTTTGGACCGAAGCCAAACCATTTGATGCGTCCACATACAAACACCAAGTGTGACCCTGAACGGTTAGTCAGAAACACAGAAAAAGACTGAGGGAAAATTTTCACTGCTCTCTGAAATTGAGACGCGTTCCAAAGACGGCTCTTATGACAAAAGAAGGCAGACAGGTGATGTTCAAAGGAAGCCAGCATCACAAAACATGATTAACCATGACACAATTTCCTTTTGTTCATGTCTCGCTCGATCGGTTCAGTTTCCCAGGGGAATGTAGAGTACAGTGTGCTGCTGCAGTGCTACTCCGCGGTGCGGGGCAACATGTTGCGTAGATGGTTCCTGTCGTTCATGTATTATAATCGATGCTAATGTAAACCAAGGTGCATGCCTTTACAAACTCAGACCTGTGGTCAGCATTTGTACACCGTGTATTGTGTTCATGATCCGAGTCCAGAAATTGTCGCTTCGCGAAAGCCATCTGATCTGTTCACCCCATGCAAAGTACCTTGCATCTGTAATAGGCTGCAAGTCTTGCAGCCTATTAGGTATAGGCCATGCCTGCAGGCGTGGCTCTCAGCGCCTACAGTACACCGGTACAGGAGTATGATGCACACATCAATTCAACATCAAATGGGTGAGGTGGCGGGTTGCCGGACGAGACGATCTATGTGGTACTTATTTCTCTTCCAAATTGGTTGGAATTAATCCCGCCTTTAGAATACGATTATTCTAATCCAAGTGGGTGTTCGCACTTCTCTATCGGTATCTAAAAAGATCAGCCACCACTATCGAACTGTATACTTTGCAGTCAAACGAATTTGTCGTCGATTGGTGTCCAGTTCACGTTGTGCTGCTTTGGTACAAACTGGTACACTGTGGAAACCTCCCCGGGCCGAGCGGAAAGACGATTCACGGGTGTCGACGCAAGTGGAAAGGGAATATTTGGGTACACTGTGTACTGTACACTGCATATTGTACGGGAACTACCAGGTACCGTACATTTTGTAGTGCCCAGAGGATCTGGGGCGCGCAGCTTCAACTCAAGTCTATTTTCTGACTATTTTTCAGGATCAATCAAGGCAACCACGTGATAGATACACTTACTTGCATGGGGGTTGAACTGCATATCTCGTCATGGTCCGTGCCCATGACTGATGGTAAGGCTGGGTCGAATGCGTATTATAGCTGCATTTTATCCGGGTTTCCCATGTTATTAATAGTCACTTTGCTCTATGCCACAACAGGCAATTTTCCCTGCATGTCATCTATTATCTTGCCACTGTGGGGATGGCAACTTCAAGCTCCTCCTTTGTGCCCATTCATTACACACTCTATTCTCCGTACCTCCCACACCAAATAATCCATACTATCAATTATAAGGTTTATATTTATTATCACAGATGAAATTATGACCAGATTACGCCTTTCCTGTAAAACGTATACATATTTAATAACATCACCTATTTGATTACAGAACCTCTGTTAACTCCACCGCAGCCATTTTGCGTCCGTGCTCAGAATGGGCTGACGTTCGTGCGTCAGCAACAACCATCGCACAACAACAACAACAGGCGACAGTTCACGCTAGACAACAGCCAACGGCATGCGACCACATTTGGCCACGTGATGCACGTGCGAGTGTCGACAGTGTCGACGTACGCAGGTCTCGATCCACCAAAGATCATGCCTTTAGTCCTGTACAGTACACTCGCGTTTCCATTCAATCCCGCTCAAATGGAATATGTACAGCGGTGACTGCACGACTGTACAAACTGCGTATCATCATGCATGCACCATGGATCATGATGGACAGAGGGTCATGGCGTTGGTTCCTGTTTAACCAACTGCACTGTGCATGCTGCAGCGGCGGTAGCTCTGGATCCAGCTCTTTACTATAAATCGGTTGCCGTCTCTTGCCTCGACGCTGACCCGCGTTGTTGCCCACGCTCACGAATAATATGGGGTGAACGTGAGCGCGCGCGCTATTGTATGTGCTGTCGTTACAGCTGATGCATGACAGCAGCTAAAACTTGCAAGAACTGGCGAACTATTTGGTGCATATGCAGCTATACCATACGCTGCGGTTTATTTTATTTTTGGTGAGCTCCAGTCTCCCAGTATTGATAGCACCCACAGATGAACCCGCTAAATGATCGCCGACGACGACACTTCCGACGATCCCAAAGACGAGCCTTCTGAGGGTGAGCAGGCCACCAGACTCATCCAAAAGATCGCGCACATCGTGGTAGCTCAGGCCGATCTTGGTCATCAAGTTCAGGCTCGAGCGTCCCACGGCGAACCGCGAAAAGTCTGGGTGCTCCTGGCGGGCCTCGCCCAGCCATTCACCACCGATGATGTTCTAGTCGGCTTCCAGTTCCAAGCAGTACTCGTAGTTGGCTGACACCGTGAACATGTCGATCTTGGTGTTTACGAGCGGGCCATCCTCAACGTGGCCCTATTGTCTAGTCCAAACAGGTTGGAGTGGGGCGCGTCTATCCAAATGCCAACCCGCGATTAACGCGCATGCCTTTACTATGAGTGTTTAGCCCCAAAGCATGTTATGGGTGCCCGTAACCCATTCAAAAGCATACGCTCCGCTATAGTGTTGACAAAACCCGTCACGGCTTTTAGTTCCTGTCTAAAAGAGATGACTCGTGGCCGACTAACAGGGCCTATGGCCTCCGTCGACGTCGTGACGCTTAAGCTCACTGCGGGGGTTTCTTCTTCAGTGCCTCCTTGACGCGCACCTTCTCCTTCGTAAGCTCGGTCATGACCTGCTTGTACATATCCGGCTCGATCGCGGCCTGCTGCGCTTGGAAGTTGGCCTCCACCTCGCGTAGAGACAAGAGCCGTTCCTTGAGCTCGTGGCGTGGGTCCACAGCCTGCTCCTCTGCTTCATCGCTCGTGGTCTCAGACGCGCTGCTCGCACTGATACCAGGCGCTGCGTCCAGTACACCGCAGTCAAGGACGTGCACATGCGCGGATGGCTTGCCCGAGCGACGACCACAGCTCTCCACGATTTGCACCACGTCCATTCCTTCCAGCACACGGCCAAACACAACATGCTTGCCGTCTAACCACGGGGTCTCCCCCGTGCAGATGAAAAACTGGCTGCCGTTCGAGTTCGGCCCAGCGTTGGCCATGCTCAAGGTCCCAGGGCCGGCATGAGGCACCGAGAGGTCCTCGTCCGGAAAACGGCGGCCGTAGATAGACTCGCCACCCGTGCCGTCGCCCTTGGTAAAGTCCCCGCCCTGGATCCTGTGCAGTGTATGTACGAGTCATGCAGGTCCCCCGAGCACACAGTGTACCGTGGTGTACGGTACGAACACCGTTAGACCCATGCGCCACAAAAACGAACAACAACAACAGACCCCCCCCATCAAATTGAAAAGACCAGCCCTAGGAGACACTGGCTGGTGTGATAGAAGAATTCAACAGCGGCGGGCGTACATGAAGCCGGGGATGATGCGGTGGAACGGCGCACCCTTGTAGTGCAGTGGCTTGCCCTGCTTGCCCACGCCGGCGTCGCCCTGGCAAAGCGCACGGAAGTTGGCCACGGTCTTGGGTTGAAGCTCGCCATAGAGCCCCACCACGATCTTGCCCACGTAGTCGTTGTTGATGCCGACGTCCAGATACACCTTGTCCGTCACCACAAGCTAATAACGGCATATACATACATACACATACACAAACACGCACATACACATACACACATACACCCAATACACATATACACCCAATACACACCCACGGATCCAATCCGTTAGTCCGCTATACACATACGTACATCCATATACATATACACGATCTCTCTTTTGGCGTTCACACGTACGTTGCCCGCAAACTCGCGCACGGGGTCCTTCTTGAGCCCCACGGCGGCGCGCAGGTCATCCAGGTTGGGCAACGGGCCGTAGACGTACGCTATCGCGTACCCGCCTACAAAGGCCGCGCCTAGCGCCAACATGCCCGGCGACAATAGACGCGTTGGCGGGGATCCGCCCTCTGACGAAGCGGACGGCTTACCCGTGCTCATGGTCGCCGATCGCTGCGCACAATACACAATATAGCGAGCATGGGTGTGCGAGTGAGTAGATGCGTTAGACTGGTACACACCATACACATAGACACACCTGGATACACAGTCACAGCAGCAACATAGGAGGAAGGGGGCGGGGTACTAATGCAGGAGACACGTACGGTGGATGGCATGGAGCGGCGGAGCGCGCCGCCAAGGAGGAGGGATTGGCTCGAGCGCATCAACATCTTGGTGTCGTGATGATTCGCCTCCCGTGTCAAAGTGAACCTCTATTGACGTGCACCGCCACAGGAATTCGTCTCAGATGAATATCTGAGCCCATCAGAGTTTCGAATCTGATCCGATCCAAATTTAGAACCTCCAGGATTCTATCGCGAAAGGTCACACAGCCAGACAGACAGACAGAGCAGTACAATACTGATGTACTGGCCTACTGGTGTATTCCCAGACATGCGGCCGGTGTTGGTAGATGGCGGTGACGACGCGAATACGCGTGGGGGTGGCGATGGCGCCGATGCATGGCCAGCAGTGGAGGCAACAGGTACCTCTGTGGGTGGACGGAATGCGCCGCTGGTGATGACCGTGCCCAGTGACGCGGCATTCGTGGTCCATGGACCAGATGATGACGAGGAGGAGGCAGAAGAAGAAGAGGACCACATTGTTGGTAGTAGTGATGATAACATTGATGGTAGAGTTGGTGTTGGTGTTGGTGTTAGTGTTGACGGTGATCAGTTGCGACGGCCGTCGCTTGTCGCAGCGCTGGAAGCGCCGCCATCAGCACCACCACCACTCAACTCACCGCAGACCAAGCCTGAGAAACCAGCAATAATGCCCGACATGGACGGAAGTAAAGACAAGAACAGCGCACCACCGGTAGAAGAAGGCGACGACGATACGGATGACGACAAGGCCATAGCGGTGGCAGTGGCGGTGCGGTCCTCCGTACGAGGATCCCGGTACCGCGGCAGCAGTCTGGACAAGGCGTTGCGCCGCTTTGCCGACCTGCTGCCGCTGCGGACCGTCGATACGCGCTCGCTCTGCGTGGTTATATTCGCAGGACTCGCGGGCTCGCTCCTGCTGGCAGTGGGCGCCGTGTGGCTCCGCGAGCGAGTTGTTCGCCGTACGGGCATGAATGCTGGCTTTCTTTCGGGCTCCATCGGCTCGTTGCTCATGTGTATGTACGTGCTACTCGTGCATCGTCGCCGTCAGCCACGAGGGCCGCACCAGTGCCAACGCCATCGTCGCCCGCACCACCACCTACGGTTATTACTCACGCATTTGGCCACATACGAGCTCCTGCTCGCGCTCACGTTCCTACTGGAGCCGCTATGGACCCAGGTGCTCCAGCCAGGGTCCTCTCCTCGGACATCCTGTCCCGCCTGGCTCGCCGTGATCCGCGAGTACCTCGCGATCTGCGCCACGACCTGGACCGCGTGCATGGCCCTGGACCTCTACCGACTCGTACGTTACCCATTTCACTGCGGTCATGTGTTGGAGCTTGTATTATAGTTCTCGGAAGCAATGGGGGTCATCGTGCGTCAAGGTAGTTTACTTACTTGGGTCTTGCTGTATTAGATGACGGATCCATTCACCTCTCCTCGCTGGAACCGAAGGCGCTACCGTGTGGCCACGCACAGCGTGGCATTATTGTGCTCACTGCTGCATGCGTTTGTGCGTGGCGACGAAGACGATCTCTGCTGGTTTCATCGTGGCGTGGACGAGGATTCGACCAATAACAATAACAATAATCACGGCAACGGCGACCACGAGCAAAGGCACGCCGATCGCCTGGGGTTCTTCCTCGTGGCACCCGTGGGTGTAGCCGTAGCCGCCAATATCTACGTCGCGCTGATTGCCTTGGCGCACTTCCGTGACGGCCTCGCGGCTCCGCTTTCCAGCCGTAAAACGCTGCTGCGCCATGGATTCCTCACCACGGTCTCGATGGCCGGGTACGGGTTACTATTGACGAGCGTCTTCGTCGCGTACTGGCTGTTTTTGCCCACCACCACCACGGACAGGACGATGACGGCCAATACAGGCTCGACAACGCATCCAGGGCATACGCTAGGCGTGTTGCTGGCCTTCCTACTGACGTATCGCGGCAGTGTCGTGATGCTACTCTGGTCGCTGGCCACCCCATCAGTGGCCAGGCATCCGGACGGGTCATCTGCTCAGTCTGCGAACGCGAATGGCAGCGAGAATGACGGCGAGGGAAGCGACGACGAGGACGCTCAGCGACCGCAGATGAACAGAGCGCTGCTGGACGAGCTCGTGCGCTACACCACGCGGGGCATCGCGCTCGCGCTCGCGTCCGGATCCGGATCCAGATCAGACTCAGACTGTATCGCCTCCGGGTCCTCGCCCGGAAGAGACCACCCCAGCTCCTCCACTTGCTCCACCACGTTCACGCTACGCGCGGCCAAGTCACCCTGGAACGCAATAACGTTCACCGAATTCCACGCTCGCTCGTTTGCGCTGCTGCGGCGCCATTTCCGAGAGCTTCACGACGACGAAGCCCTCAAAAATCGAGCCGCCTCGACCAGTGATAAAACGGCTAACGTCAATGAGCCACCACCACCACGGCCATCCGTGGATGGCGACACGGCCGATCAGGACTTCTTGCGCTCGCTCTCAGCCTGCACGCCACCGCGCCTAAGCGAGGGCACAAGTGGTGCCTTCATGTATTACTCCACAGACCGCGCGTGCATCGTGAAATCGCTCACTCCACGTGAGGCGCAGTTCCTTCACGGCATGTTACCGGCCTACGTGGCCCACGTGCAGGCTCAGCGCCAGACCTACGTGACACGGTTCCTGGGCAGTTATTGCATCACCATGTATGGACAGCACGTGCATTTCGCCGTGATGGAGAACGTGTTCGCGGTGCCCCCCGGCGTGGCGATCCACCAGCGGTACGACATCAAAGGGTCCTGGGTGGACCGTAATGCCCAGAAAATCCGGCGCGGCGCCGAGACCACGTGCCGCCACTGCCAGCTCACGTTTCGCTGCGGCACTCGCGCCATCTGTCCGAACCGTGCCGGTGGCCACGAGGCCAACGTCGTGCTCAAGGACATGGACCTCACCACGAAGCTGCGCTTCGGACCCGAGTCAGGGCGGGCGCTGCTGGCGCAGTTACGCGTCGATAGCGCGTTCCTCTGTGCGCAGGGCGTGATGGATTACTCGCTGCTCCTGGGCGTGATCGAGGTGAGCTACCGCGTGGACCCGAGCCATGTGCTGACCAGAGATGGCAGCCAGTTTTTAAATCCAGAGCGCTCTGGTGCTGGGGGAAGCAAAAGGCAGTGTTTGCATGCGTCGGAGGTGGTGATTGGGCCGGGTTTTTACTACATTGGTCTAATCGATATGTTGCAGACGTGGACGCTGGCCAAACGACTGGAGCGCGTGGTCAAGACGGTACTGCTACGCAAGGACCCGGACGGGCTCTCGGCTATGGCGCCCGACGCGTATTGTGCGCGATTTCAGCGCAAATTGGAGGAGATTATCCACTTGGGAAGGAATATTAGCACGACCACGGCCACCACTGCAGGGACAACAACCACACCCCAGGAACGAGCATGACGAGGAGGAGTCTACTATAAACTATAATAGTAAGTAGATAGCGGCAAGCGCGATTGCCATTGCGAAGCGGTCCGTCTTGAAAGAAAATGGATCCGAGATCGGTTCATCACATTCGTGTGGCCTCGACACGGCGGATTCCGCCGTCCAGATGAAGCAAGAGGGATTCGTTGACCATACCTCACACGAAGGTTCCGACAGGAATGCTGGCGTGATTCAGCTGAGCGCTAGTATCGCTCAAGCTGTGATTGTTACTGCTGGAGACTGGAGGGCTTTGCAGTTCAGCCGAAGAGGGTCCAAAGCTGGCTATTTTTTTTTACGTTTTGGCTGGCTGAACAGGATATAGGATACTGGTGGGAAAACGTTCTGGGTGTTTTTTTGTTGGTGTTTCCTTCTGTGGACGCTGGACGGCACGCTGTCGGCGAAATAATGATTTTTTCTTCTTCTTGCTTCTTTCTGTCCACTAATATGTGGTTTTAATCGGGATGCAACTACTACCCCTACATGCGCAGGAGCGGTGGGTTCAGTGGCACAATGGAACGAGCTGGTCGTCATCGTGAATGGGCTGGACTGATTTGGGGGGGGAGGGGATCGGTGGTGTGCTGGAACATAAAGGAAAAACTCTAGACGCGAACGAGGAAGAGTAGATGCACGTGTTGCAGTTTCGGATTGCCCGCTCAAAGCAGGAATCAGGTCAGCTTTCGCACTAAAAGCACATGCGAAAGCAAAACAACAACAACAACAACAAAAAGAGTTGGTGGCACTTGGCCGTAGGGTACATACGCGGTACTGTCTTATTTTTCGTCCATGATTTTGTTAGTTTACAATGGTTCTGATCTTGAAGAGGCGCGACGTTTCGAATCAGGTCTGGATAGATACATGCCTGATACCTGATACCTGATTGGGTGGTCCAAATTGTTCTTTGGTGGGGAATACTGAGCATCTCACTACCCTCCGCACCGAGAGAAGATAAGGGTGCTGCACCGGGTGGTTCTCGCCTTGGTCGGTTGTCGTTTCTCTCGTATCACTCTACCTTGATCCTCTGCTTTTCCAGTTCGCGTCACGTTCAAAGAAGACGATGGCCAGTAGCTGGTCGGGTGGTGCGAACTGGATGCTTCTGGAGATCGACGCATTGGTTTAGTCGTACGCAGTCCCCGAGAGGAAGCCGAGTCATTCACTCGTTGGGATAGAGAGCGTGCCACCGCTTGCACAGAGGGGGCTGGACCGTATCGGATAGTCTTCAGCCAGCATGGGAGCACCAACTGGCTGGCTGGTCGTCAGCAGTAGGATTAGTGAACAAGTGCTGTGGTGGGTAGGATATATATATATATATATGTATATTTGACGACCCACCCCGCTGTACCAAACACGACAAACGATGGAAAAGAACGCGCAATGCTGCCGCTGGTTCCGCCAGTGAGCGGCCTGAGAAGGAAGGAGAGAAACGGAGAAAGAGAGAGCGCTCATGCGAAAACAAATCCTCGATGGAGTCTTTAGTCCAGCGCACACTGCGAGACGCTGTCGCTGGTAGTATGCTGGCACGCTGGTCGACCTGCAATCGTTTTTTTGCGACCAGCACGCTCTCCTCGTAACGTCGGGCCAGTGGCGCGGTCCGGCTCGTTACGCTTGCGGTGAGTGTGTCTA